>JACJUY010000228.1:175134-188761 GCA_014220935.1 Platorchestia sp. MABIK | reverse complement strand
AGTTACCAGTCCGGTCTGCCTCGCTCAGCGCTGCTCACTGCCTTGGTTTCGTTACAATTTACGTCGCCATTGTCAAATCGACTTGACCTGCACAACCAGTTGTGCAACTATGATATCGTAAATGGTTTGAAAATCTGGTTCTAGCTCTGTTGGATGCTGATTACGGCGTGCTACCGCCCCCACCAAGTCTGGTGTTGCACCCGTTGCACCCGTGATGCTGAACGCATATTGCATTTTTCCTTGATTCGAGAAATGTCATGAAGGAAATAGAAGCAAACCTTATCAACAGATATTTTATAACAGAGGTTTACTGTAAGCAGAATCGAAAAAGTGGACAACACGAGTACAATATACACAAATAAAATTATTTTTTTTTTAATTAATTCAGTAATATACATATATAGACCCAACAATGTAAAGAAAGTTTATAATTTGAAGTAGTAATGTAGTAAAAGTCTAATACATCTCAAACGGAGAATTCTCAAGTTTTCAGTAGTTAAGTAATTTTGAAAACAAATGCACTTTCTTTCCAATTAGTTTACACGGTACATATCATCTGCAGATTTTCAAATTGAAACTGTTAAAATAAAGCCTCGTTCTCACACATGCCAATCAAACCAATTCACTAAAAGGAATGATCTTCAAGAAGAAGCTCGTCCTAAACACCTCCTGCACACCATCGCTTCAGTGAGGCGCAGTCAGCTGATCAGCCTGCGCCACAAGCAGCATTTTGTCTCACATCGCTGTAGCACATCTACAACTATGCACGAAAATGTTGGCTGAAAACAATTGTAATTCTCAAAGGCTTTCTATGTACAGTGCAATAACGCTTTAAAGGTGCATAAAAAAATTTTAAGAATTTTACTGAATTTCAAAATAGATCTTTCATTTTGAAGTGATTTTTCAACGAAATATTAATATTAAGACGATCTCGTTCAAATGGTCTTGACTGCGCATCAGCTGGTACATTCTAAAAAATGGCAAGCATCTGCATTGAATGTATTTTTCAACAATAATAGACATGATATATCAAGAATTGACGAGTTTTTGAATCTGTATTTGACAGACATGTTGGCCGACATTTTCAGCATTAAATGATGCCCCAAAAAACTGTCTTTTTACAGCTGCCAGATTTTATTGACCGGCCTTACATAGCACCGAATTCTAAAGTGGTGAGTTCTCGCCAACTACCTGCTCAGGCCATCTTTATTCCCCAATAATGGTTACCTCCAATTCTTCGACAGCAAAGAACCTTATCTGGGAAATACAAGCGCAACCCAAGAGCGGCCCAAAAAACAGGAAATCGCCGAGGAGGCCACTGACCTCTTTATGGAAGTCCAGCAAAAAATGCTTAGAGCACACCAGGCCTGACCTTTGGAGTCGCCCTGGAGAAAAGCTAGTTTTCGCGCAGTTTTTCTGAGAGGAGCGAGAGCGCTTCCGCATTTCCATTGGTCCGCTGAAATGGGAGTTATATTCCGGCAGCTTCAGGCGTTGATAATCGTGGCAGGATACCTGAGTGTGTGAGATAGAAGAACCACGCAGCAATGTTGTCGGCATTGTAACATGAGGCCTCGGGCGCTCTCCCAAACTACCATATTCGGATATGTGCGTTAGAAATTTTCATTCATGTACTTTAGTGCTCGTGGAAAGAGTTCGTGATCAAAAAGGGTTCGTGATAACGCAATTAATAAATGAGTAAAACTTCAAACAAAAGGTATTAGAATAGCAATAAACTGCAGTTTGGTACAATTTCCAGCCTGTGGCATCTTTACTGGGATTTTTCTTGTAATAATGGAATAATTACGAGAAATGTACATTCGCTCATTTAGCCTGTGTAAACAATGTATTTTGTAGGTGCTATTATGTCCCAGGCAGCAGTTTACTGCAACGTGGCTGGCGTTACATGCTCGGCTCGAGTTTGGCCTCTCGTTGAACACACGGCAAGCGTGTGCTTGGCTTCATTTTGGTCCACTTTTACTCTACCCATCTTAGAAAGTATTTATATGCTTCCAACTCTCATGCTTCCAACATTTCTTATCATTTCCCTCATCCCTTTTTTTGTAAACTTCACTTTGTTTCAAAGATTTCCTTCTATAATGTTCACGCTAATGATTATCTGTTTCATGCAAAAAAACTCACCTTCGTTCTCGTACACATCTGGCGTGTATATGTAGGCTTGGCGCAGAGGAACATACGTGTTTCTGAGCAATTGCGAATATTAATTGTAACTTTCTTTCAAAGTTACTTATAAGGCAAGTTGACTAAAAGAAATCTGCTTGTCTTTTATTTCGGTTGCTCATTCTTTCGGTTCACATCGCACAAATCTGCCATTCCTTGAAAAACGTTGCACAGTTTTATTTTAATTTTTACTCTTAAATGCTCAGTGGAAACTCTGCGTAAGAATTCTTCCTGAGCTTTGATCAATAGCTTATCTTAATTGGGTAGCACATTTTCCAACGTTCTTTCACGTCAATCACTCAATGCCCGACGCAGGGTATAATTCTGCAAGGTAAAAAATATCAGCTATAACCCACCATGCGCTGTGATTACAGAAAGAAATTGACAAAATAAAACCATCGTTTTTGCCGAGTCTGGAATTAGAAGGCAGACTGAACTGGTGATAGTTTGCATTGCTTTTGCGCTCAGTGACTCGTAAACAATCTGGAACTATCATTTATCCTTGTTAATTTGCTCGTTTGAATTTTATCATGAACACTTATAAATCTAGCAATGACATAAAAATCTAAGTTTTTTAAAAAAGCTTTTAAAAAATTTCATAGAGAGTATTTTTTACACTGGATACTAACGCAGTCATGACTAACTTTTTTACTTTTTCGACCTCGTTTGCTTATCATTTTCCTAATTTTGGCTTCGTTCATTCATCCGATTTGTGATTTTATTGCAGTCATCTGCATCCTTGCGTACCTCTTTAAGTGAAATTTTGGTAGGAAGACCAGCGTACCAGCGGGGCTGTGTGAACTGCCGCACACAATAGCGGAGTGAGGCCTCATTTGAAAGTTCCTTCAGTGAAGACCTGGCACAGGAAGGGTGTTGAAGTTAGGGCAATGACTGCGGTACGACCCGTCCGTGGGTCGTGCTTGAGTTTTTCCAGCTGCGGAACGACCGCTCGGTGGGTCGCTTGAAAAAGTTTTAACAATATTTTAAAATGAATAGTACTTAAGACACCCAGTTAATGTTTGGTATCTATACAATTTCTGACAACTTTTGAATTTAAATTTGAGTTGAATGCTGAACTTCAGCTTAATCCCATCGCAGTCAACGGGTTAAAGGCGTAGCCTTCCTCATGTACCCCCGCGATCAGGGCAGCGTCAGCACCAGCAGCAGCAGCAGCAGCACCAGCAGCAGCAACAGCAGCAGCACCAGCACCAGCTTGTTGGAGACCCAGGAGTTCCGCGGTCCGGTTTTCTTTGCGCGGCAGTGAAAGTGAGGCGGGGGCAGGTGCTGGGGGGAGGGGGTTGTGAGGGCGCGGATCCCTGCAACCGAAAAATATCGGAATTATTCGGCGCGTCATTAGATTGGGCATTCATTAGAAATTTGATCACGTGCGCGGCCAGTCGATACGCAACAAACGCAGGTCAGTTCAAATACAGGTTGAACGTTCAGAGTGGCTGCTCTTGATCCGGATTGAACTCTGATTCGGAGATAATGGGCAAATTGAGAGCAAACCTTGATGCATTGTGGGAAAACTATATAGATAGTTACAAGCTGATTGAATTTTACTACTAGAATTTTTTCCTTTTCCCGTGCACGTGAGAATTCGTTGTGGCATTTTGTTTCATTAAGTGAAAATACTGTACGCATTTCCAGCCTCTATCCTGATAAGGAAAAAATTCAAATTGAGGACGAAAGAGAGAGTTTGAGAAACCAAGGCAGGGAATTGCGCCGGTTCAGAGAATGACTACCAACCGAGCTCAGGTCATTTGTATGACTGCCGCTGCTGCCTCATGCATTTTTTATTATTTCTTTCAGCCACCATTGCCGCTGTTCCTGCCGCCACGACATGAGCAGATTAACGTCTAACATAGTGTTGGCTGCCAGCTCCTATAGACAAGGGGATGAGATTAGATACTTTTCTGCTGTAGACCAGAGGGGAAATTAAAGAGCATTTTTGTTCCGACGTGTATACTTTTCTTTTTTGAAAACTTGTGGTCAAATTTTATAACTTTTAGTTAACCTACAACTCTGCTAACTTCACTGCCGATACTTGCATATAAACTTCCTTGGGTTTAAGGGAGTTAGCAGCACTTCATCGTCGCAAAGCAAGCCGCAGTTTGACAATCGTGTTGCCTTTCTCCGTATCTGTAAGAAGACATTCGCCTAATCTGTAAAGTGTAATTTTCTTAAATGTTACTTTCCAAAAAACTTCACCACTGACATTGATTAATATTTTTACCTCTATGAAAATTGAGTCGCTAGGTGAAGCCGCTCCTCACACGAGACGCTGGCCCGCGCGTTCTCGAAGGCCGGACAGGAATGCCAGGCCATGAAAACGTCGCGTCGTGAGCACTTTAGGCTTATTTTTTGCCTGTTTGTTTTTGCTTTAGCCTGTCTGACCACAAATTTGCACCCTCAACAGACGAACCCGAGATATTTCGGGATTAATTTTATAAAAATGTAGACTCACCACGAAATATCGCGTGCTCGAACCAGGAATTAAATTTCGGTATTAATAACTGATATAAAAATATCGAAATAATGGCGGCAGTAAATATTTACCTTAAATTAAACATAATTGCTCGTTACATGGTTGATTTGCAAACACGTTTGGGAATCCCATTTTGAAGTCACATTTTAAATGGTAATTTATGACATTGTCATAAGTGTAAAGCACGCATCAGCTTTGTATCTAAAAAACAAGTAAACATTTTGTGTAGTTCTGCTGCCCATTTCAAACAGACGGCCAACTGTACAGTTATGAGTGCAATTAGATCGTACTCTCGAAAATTAGACGTACTCATTGATTCTTTTCTCCATGATAAAACTCCAAAATCAGGCTACCAAAGAATGAAGGAAAATTTTTTGGATCAATCACATTAGATCAAGAAACAGAATGCAAAAGACGAACCCCCTGAATAAAATAACTAAATTTCAAATAAAACTGAAATGAAATTTATGAGAATAATGTATTAGGCATAACTAAAAAGGGAATTTGATGCCGGCCGACTGACAGATTTAGTTTAGAGATTTCTACGACTATAAAAATTGCTTCAATCAACGCTTGAAAAAGCCACAGCCCAAATTGTCATGTATGTAATGTTACTGAAGTGAGGCATTACAGCATATGATTCTTTCGACTGGAAAATATATTGGAAAATATGTCAATATAAATTAATGGATGAGCATATAAATGAATGGAAGGTAAATTGAATAAGAGTTTTATATAAATATTCCAGAATTTGCAGTAACTTAAATCGATTATAGATGTCATTTTGACTCAAAGCAGCAACTATAAAAATTTTTCATTACCAAGTTTTTGTCGTTTAAACTTGAAACTTGAAAGGCGTGACAGTGGGCTGAATGTGCATCTCCGCAGTCTGCATGCTGGCTGGAAATCGATCATTTTTATCAGAAGAATAATGCGACGTATTGTTCTTACATCTGTCAAAACTGCCTGTGAACCTGAGCAAATCAAAACTGGTATCCAACTTAGCAAATGTGCAATTGATTTCGTTCACTTTTACGCCTGCAATACCAGAGTGTAAATGCAATGTTCGGATAATTCACCCCGACAAAATCGCTAAAATTTTGATACGCTCAGCAGAGGCAGAGATCGAAGTCAAACAGGTCAAGATGACTTCATTAGTCAGGATATTCGAATGAATTGATTTTCTGAGGTCAAAATTTACGAAAATTTTATTTTCACCCAATAGTAATTAGTTTTTTTTAAGAAATTTATTATGAATGACTAAAATGAAAGTAAAAATACTAGCAAAATATGGTATTACATTTATGATGAAACAGCGAAAGATGTTCGCATTGTTTTATAGAAAAACAAATGCGCTCAACACTTTTCGTATTTGCTTGCTAGATCGTGCAATAATGCGCCGGCTCACGGAAGAGGTTTACTCTCGCGAGCTTAGGCCTGAGTTTCTCGCTGCTTTAATTCTAAGAGGCAGGTCTGATATTTGAGAGGAAGTGGATTTTTCTCTCCGCCATGGTTCTCTATCAGACTAGTAAATTCTTGCTTTATGAAGTTTCTGAAGAACAAATTTGATTTTGATCTGCTATTACCAAGAGTTCGTAAAGACAATTTTTCCTAGTTTTTTGCACGAATTAAATTTAAAATAAAGTGGCTTAATTTGTTCAGAATAAGGTCACATTATGGGGATAAAATTCCTCGACATATTCTCCTCAGTCGTTCATAAAGTGCACGCAATGTTTGTTGGCAAAGGCTCGACTGCTCGAACCTTTAGGGTTCGTTTAGCAGAGGATGGGAGTAGAAGTTTAAGGAACTACACACCCTGCAGTTCGTATCCACACCTTCAACTCTTCAGTAACTCTAATGTTAGCTCTTCAATATCTCCCTTAGTAAGATACAATTATTGTTTCTATGGGGATTAGCGCTCACAGAGGAAAAATGTGAAGTCCCGAGCTGAAATTTAGGTGGGCCGTCCTTTAGTTGGAATAAGAATTTGTGTGCTTGTTACGGACCATGTTTTTTCGATTCACTTTTGTCTTTTTTCAGCACCAATTACTTTCTTCTGCGACTTTTATCGTGTTTCATAAACTTCTACCAACCTTCCTGTTTCTGAGAGTAGGGGGAAAGGACACACTTTCATTTTGGCTTAATCTACTTCATGGTCTAATTATCCTAATCTAACCTTACTCCCCAATATCTGGTCCTAAGCCTGTGGGTCTTGGAATCGTCGTTCATTTTCAAAAAAACTCATATGAAATGATTGACTAGAAACATTTGCTGTACCATCAGTGTAGTTTTCCTTTTCTGTTTCATTTGCTTGATTTCTTTCAATTAGTTTTGTTCGTACTAATACGTATTATAGATTTTTGACTTGTACATTTCCCCTAGGAGTGAAGAATTACCATAAAGGTTAAAAGGTTCTTTTTGTGTTAAATTACTCAAGTAATATATTGCAACTCATCTTACAGCAGTTTTCTTTGCTCTCTTATCCATTGTTGAGTGTCATTACTCTCCGAAATCATTCATTATTCGAAATATAATCGTTGAACTTTCTCTTCATGGTTAATTGTAAATTAATTTTACTAGTTTAATTTCACTAGTGAAGGTACTTTAAATGTCCGGTAAGTCAGCTACAAAGATAACAATTAGTTACAGAACTTAATTTCTTCGGCCGCTTTCGAACTCACCTGGCGCACCTTTTGTACAAGTGTCACTTCCATGACCTCGTGAAGCTGCTGCTCACCTAGCGCACCTTTTGCGTATATGTCACCTCCAAGATCTCGTGAAGGTGCTGCGTCACGGCACTCACGATGCACTCCCCCGGAGTCGGACAAATTAATCTTGAAAGCTAGTAAATTCTTTCTCGCAGGAGACAAAACTCTTAGATGGACGCGTGCAAATACACTCATGCGGTCGCAGAAGGTACAGACTAAACGGTTGTGCTAAAACCCAGACCAAAACGTATTGTGCCATTACTTATGCAATTATCACATTTTAAACGAATTATAAAATTATTTTTTTATATTTTGGACCTCGTTTACAGTAGATCCTCTAATATTAAGTATATTCATTTGAATATTCTGAATGATGTTGGATAAATTTTGGAATCTCTTATTCTGCGATTAACCTAATACAAAGCGGTACTTAAAATGACTAAGAACATAGGATACAAAATGAGGTTCCTTGCTACGCTCACGACACAAAAAGTGTTCTGGCCTTTTATTATTTCATTCCAAAAATTCTCAAAGTTTGTCTCAATTCGTTGCCAGCAGCTGAAGAGAGTACTTTGTGTACACCTAGTGTAGGTCAGTGAGAGTGTTAACTTCATGTCTTTTTGACTTGGCATTGCTGGCATCAAACTACCATGATGAGCTCAAATTTACTGCGCCCCCAACTTTGCCGTAAGCTTCACCTTCACTTGCATCCCGTCGGACTGAAGGATTTCATTGCGACGGCCATCGTACGGCGCAGAGCTCCGCTAACACCGAGTTGTACGCGATGTGCATCATTAGTTCAGTTACTGCACTAAATTATTAATAAAATAAATTCAGAATACCCTCTGTTGCTACCCTCTGTTGCTACCCTCTGTTGCTACCCTCTGTTGCTACCCTCTGTTGCCACCCTCTGTTGCAGCACCCCTGCATGTTTTTCTAGATCAACAACAAACTGCGATGACTTGCTTTGCACTGCCGCACACACGCTTACAGCAGGAATTTTCAAGCGAATTCTTGATAACGCACTTTGTCGAAAAAAAATTATGTCTGTCATAAGCACTGTGGTTTGTGAAGAAATTACCTCCACTTTTGGGCCTACCTATTTAAATACACCATCAACTTTTCGACGTGTGAAACGAGGTTCATTCAAAAAGTACATTTTTGACCTTGGACTATAAAGTCAAGAATTGTGAACATATCGCATAATTTATTAAATCCTTTTTAGAGTACTTCTCTAGGGAATTGACACACCTCTCTCTTAGCAGTGCCGTCAATGACTACATAGTAACGTCGGAATGTCGTAATTGGATTGTTGCCGTCACTTAACTCACAATTTCCTCTTCCATTCAAATCGCTTCTGCATCAGGGTTGTTTTCAGTTTAGGAAACAGATAAAGGTCACAAGTAGCCTAACGTTTGAAGTAAGGAGGGTCTCGAACTAATGGAGTACATTTTTTGTCAGGCAAGTTTGGATCTGGTGAACAGAATGATCGGGTGCTTTGTCATGATGAAGATGCCAGTTTCTCGACACCCACTTTTCCGGTCGTTTTTGTTCAACATCATCACAAAAATGACGCATGACCTACAGAGAATACTCTCATTCTATTTTTTGACTTGCTATCGTGCGATTCACAATACCACTGAATTAAGAATAACCTTGAAGTCGTTGCTAACAAGACCTGCGGTTTCTAGGTCTTGGTGATGTTTGATGCTTCTATTGTAACTATGTTTGTTATGAAGTAGTTATGAATTGCCTATCGTGCCCGATTGTTACCATTGTTGGGAAATCCGTGTGACAGCGCTGCAGTAAATACTAGTGAATTCCGCTACTTTCTTCAATGGGTGTCCCTTCAGCCCTACCAAGTGCAATAACCCCTTTTCGCCATTCCTAGACGTCTCACTTTCGTGTCGTTGTGGAGTTAGTGAGAGACAAGTCAGTAACTTGCCAGCTCCGAATGAAATCTGATGCCAGTTTCGCCTAAGCTGCGGCCGCAACTTTGAACACAGATTATGAACGTGTTGAATAACTAGAGCTCGGAAAAACAATTGGTGACTAATTTTTTGCTCAGGGAACTTATTTAAAAATTATTATTGTTCTCGTGTACTTTTTCAAATTATAATAATACTTTTCCCACATAATCAAAATTTCTCTTCACATTTTTAAGGAAAAATGAGAACCAAAATCTTTCACATTTAGCTCACAAAATCCCTGATAGATTGTTAGTACGTCGATGTACAAATAGTAAATAATCGCTTCTTGAAAAGTAACTGCAATGACAAATAAGTAGGGCGTTCGTCTACATAATGGCCAATTACCATTCGATAGGCCGCCTCCAGCTTAAATCACACATTCGAGTCTGCCGCGAATACTTTCGAATTCTGCCTCCCGTAATAACAATTTTTCTCCCATTTTTTTTAAAAAAGTTTATGGAGTTTCAATCATTTTGTGGTGGAAGCTTAAAATTGAGACTCCATTATGAAATAAACTCATTATGTTGAGATCAGGCGATGATGGAGCCACACTTACCGGCTCGACAAGCCTTTGAAATGTTGCAGACATTGCTGTTGTGCCGCGTTCGACGAAAGAGAGAGAGCCTTGTTCATTTGTTTTTTTAATGATTTCGTGTTTCCTAACTGCGCATGTGTGGAGGAGCTCGCTGTGCCAAATTGTGTTTTCTTGAGAGTATTACTCGACAAACGAAGAGATTTCCACGTATAGTAACTAGCAGCCTATAACCAAGGCTAACTTTTGATGTCCGAAAACTATTTCTTGGGAGTCTGGGGTGTCTGCAGGGAATTTCCCGCCACTTAGTCATTGCGTCAGTTGAACTTCGCGTCAACTGTGAAAGATTTCTTATCTGAAAATACAAGTATGCCGGTAAGCATACCCTCTCTGAATTTGTTCAAATGATCCTATTCTAAAGCTGGTCTTTTTTCTCTCGGACGTTTTTAAGTTGCAGACCTTTGCGTATCCTGAATGGTGAGAAGTATTTCTTTGGCAGTGTTCCTCCTATCATATTCCTTTTATTTGTTTCATTTGTTTGACCTCTTTGGGTTTCGTCTGTCTCTTGCGTTGACGTCACTGATGATGTTTACGGAGTGAGGAGATCGAGTCTGAACCACTTCGAGTCTGAACAATTTTCTATACATCCATGTTTACTGAACTGATCCAAAGTGATTAGAAACTTTCTTTCCAATCTCTGATTCTGTGCTACCTACTCGATGTTGCTCTTCAATACCTGAGCGTTCATCACTAGTTGTGAAATGATTGATAAACATTTTACCATACCAAGTTATAAAAATTACACACAGGAGTATTGATCAAACTTTTTCAGATGTTTTAATATTAACCTCATTAACATACTGATTAGAACTAAATTTTTTATGACAAAAATTATTCATAAACTTTGTTTTCACACTTTTGTTCGTTTTTTACGAGTTGCAGAAATGAAACAACGTGAGTACAGCAACGAAGTCTATTCAAAACATTTGTGGGATGAAGCAAAGAATGAATGGATTTACATGGCGGGGTTTTCCCGTCACAAAAGCTATTTCAGTCTGAATATCGATCTTAACAAATTAATATAAAATATTATTTCAAGCTGTATAAACACTTCATGTGCAATCCACGACTGATTCTATACGAAGCTCACAAACCAATCTAACGCTCTCGATGTAAATATCTTAAGCCAACTGAAACGAATTGGAAAGCTTTGAGTGGTTGGAAAGTGGGCGGCACGAAATGCCCCCGGAAAAGCTGTTAAAGCGCGCTGCTGTCGTCAGACTCTGCTTTCTCGGCATCTCTAGGTGCAGTTCTGGGACTCGTTAGCTTTTGAGTCGATTCTTTCACTCCACCGTAACACTTTGACTGCGGTAAGTAAAACTGAAGTTTAATATTCAAATGAAAATTAAAGTCAATTATAGTGAGCAATGTTGAAATTACCAAACATTGACTGGATCGTGCCTTCATTTAGTTTAAAGCATTTTTAAAACTTGAGTTTGTGACTACTGGTTGGTCAGCAGCACAAAAAACTCTCTCAGTGACCAAACATGGCTCACGTCGCAGTCAAAGTGTTCACGTCGCACGCCGTCGTTTGAGGATCAGTGAAAAGTAAACATGCTATTTTAACTGAGCAGACACCATTCAAAACCTTCGTTGAGTATGTGGCGTTTGAAGACTTTTTCGGCCGGAAAGCTACAATCCTTGGCTTCAAAGAAAAGGCCTTCTTCCATCACGGTAATGCTCGTCCTCACAGATATATAACAAAAAATCTCCTGCCAGAGATGGGTTGTAAAATATTGTTCCATTCTCGACATTCTGATGGAGAGGCCGCGCTTGTTTTTATTTAGGGGACTTCGAAAATACTTGAAATTTTTCAAGTTGACATCGATAAAAGGATTAAAGAACGTAAGACAAATTTTGCAACAAAATAACGCCAACTTAACAACCGGACATTTTAATCTTGTTCGATGATGGGTTGAACTTGTAGGAATCAGGGGTATGTATTAAGAGGCTTTCACACGATCAGTTTTTCAGATCAGTTTTCGAATCCCGACAGTGCCGCCCGGTGTTTCTCTCCACTGGGAAAAGGGAGAACTCAGCCACAATTCCCCACTCTACCCAGGTGTCGGAAATGGGTACCGGCGTGACCGGGGGTAACCGTCATGGCATCCTGGTGTTAGTTATAAGGCATTTGAAACACCGATGTACAAGATTATATGTATCAGGCTTGATTGGAATAAAGCATCCTTTTTTACAGTGTATGGAGGACAGCTCAACTCGCTACGGGTAAGCCCAGGTGCCTCGCAGGCTGCGTGACAGTCTCTTACTCTTCACTAACTGCGACATTTGTATTTGAAATAAGCTGAAGGAAATAAGCCAGCCGAATTTAGGATTATTAATGACTAGTTCAATGCTCTTAGTACTAATGGCTTAAAGCATTCAAATTAGTAACCAGTACACTTAAAAGTGCACTGAGGTCTATCTGAACACTAAAATGACTAAAGGAAAAGGTAACTCTGTGTCTCTGACTGACTCAGTTGAGTGACTGACAAACACTGAGTTTATTTATAAATAACGTTCCCACTGGAATCTAATATTTCAAACAGCAATCCATCCCACCGCAGTGCACTATGAAAGCTGTGCATGGAGTGCACTCCATTAAGGAAATTAACGTGGCTTACTGTCAGCGCTAGAGCAGCATGTCAGAACAGGCCGAGAGTTAAACGTGCATGCAAAAAGAAATCCTTACTGCACAAACTTACTGCACTGACATTTAAGTCTCTGAAATAACATCGGCAACAAAACCGCTAATGCTGCACAAATCTTGAGCTGAGCCAGGAAGTCGACCACAACGAACGAGCTCTGCATTCAAATCGGACGCTCGCTGTACCTGCTTTTGGTTCACCACGGATGAGGTCGCTTCTGGAAATGTGTCCTGGATGCGAAGCTGGAGATCCTTGAGTCGATTTTGACGCGACACCGACGATGAAATCTCATTGAAAAGTCTCTTGTAGCCCTTGTCCCATGAGGACATGAAGGGAAGAAACTTAATATTATATATATTGAGTGTTTGAAATTGAAATATTGAAACAATAGTCCAATATTTCAATATTGAAATTTTTGAAATGATATTGAAATTCTTTACGGCGGTGAAGAATTTCAAGAAGAATACGCCATTCTGTTCAGGAATTTTAAGTTGACTTTCCCTTATACCCTGAAATTTTTATGAAAGAATGATGACGTTTTATCATGTTTAATTAAAGGTTTTGATTCATTACTTTGATTCAAATATAGATCAAAATAAAAAGTCATCACTTATTGAAATGAACCACAAAAATGACTATGAACTAAATTGTGTCCCCAAATTGTACCACTGAGGTTGTGTCGAACGTTTATACGAAAAGTAATTAAGTAGCGATTGTTTACAGAGCATACTGTAGTTTCAAAGTTACGCGCCTAGTAATACTCCTTATTTCCTTCGCTTAAACTAACCAGGGAAAAAGAAGGTAAATATTAAAGAAAGAAAGCGATGATGTTTGATGTGTCTTTCGCTAAAACATCCCCCACAGCAGTGATGTGTCACGGAATATACAAGCACTCAGCAGTGATGTGTCACGGGATATACAAGCACTCAGCAGTGATGTGTCACGGAATATACAAGCACTCAGCAGTGATGTGTCACGGGATATACAAGCACTCAGCAGTGATGTGTCACGTAATATACAAGCACTCAGCAGTGATGTGTCACGTA
>JACJUY010000228.1:162981-175083 GCA_014220935.1 Platorchestia sp. MABIK | reverse complement strand
CAGCAGTGATGCGTCATGGAATATACAAGCACTCAGCAGTGATGTGTCACGGAATATACAAGCACTCAGCAGTGATGTGTCACTGAATATACAAGCACTCAGCAGGGATGTGTCACGTAATATACAAGCACTCAGCAGTGATGTGTCACTGAATATACAAGCACTCAGCAGTGATGTGTCACGTAATATACAAGCACTCAGCAGTGATGTGTCACGGGATATACAAGCACACAGCAGTGATGTGTCACTGAATATACAAGCACTCGGCAGTGATGTGTCACGGAATATACAAGCACTCAGCAGTGATGTGTCACTGAATATACAAGCACTCAGCAGTGATGTGTCACTGAATATACAAGCACTCAGCAGTGATGTGTCACTGAATTTACAAGCACTCTGCAGTGATGTGTCACTGAATATACAAGCACTCAGCAGTGATGTGTCACGTAATATACAAGCACTCAGAAGTGATGTGTCACGGGATATACAAGCACTCAGCAGTGATGTGTCACGTAATATACAAGCACTCAGCAGTGATGTGTCACTCACTCAATACACAACACACTCATCAAATCTACACACAATACAAGAAATCAATACACTCTTTAGACCAGTATCTACAACTACATGAATTATTGCATTCATACTGATTAGAAAATTTCAAGTGTTAATTAAATACACGTTAAGTAAAATAAATGAGTTAAGATTCTTCCGACATCGACAAGGAAACAGTTTGAAACTACATGCAACAAATGAAGTAAGCTTAAGCAGGACCTGCCGAGAGACTTGCCTCAAATTTCAAAAACCTCAATTGCCTGCATTTTCATCAAAACGCCTTGGCAAATCACTGCAATGATGATAACAGTGAGAAACGTAGACTAAAAGATTTAACTGCTAAGATGTTTGAAATAAAAAAGTAAAAGATTCAATTGCGAAAATGTTCTAACAAAAAAAAGTAATCATCATATAGCTGACTGTAAAGAAGACTGTTCAAACATTAGCTGAAAAAGTCGTCCTGCACTGAGAGGAAAATGGTTTTAATGCAAAATTGCAGTAGTGAGGCGTGACTTGACCTCAACCTGTGAAGAGTATTTTAATGGAATGCAATTTCGCATATCGACTCGGCTTCCAACAATCTTGAAATATTACCTTTCTCTTGTAAAATTTCTGTGCAGGGTTTTTCCGAAGCCAACAGCCCCGTGGATAAGAGAACATATTAGCAATTATAAAGAAAACGAAGGGAAAATTTGCTGCGTTGCTGAAGGTCTCGTGAAAGTGCGCCCTGTCACCGCTGCGGCGCACACTCCGCTGAGAAAGTCCTCAAAATCACCAGAAATCCAACGTACGCAGCAGGCACTCGAGCCCTTAACGCGCTCACTACGTATACATGTGTGCCACTAGGTAAATTGCTCATTTTGCATACCGGCATCAAAGAAAAGCATTTCAATTATTTCACTACCATTTTAAAAATTGATTTTAGAATACGAGGTGAAATATTATCGAACAATTATATTTTCAAAACTTTTCAGATAGGGTGAGAAAGGATTTGAATAGTACAGTCGGTTTTTCAGTTCTGCTACTCACAACCTAACCGAACCAACCGTAGCAACCGCACAAACGCACTCAACGTATCAAAATCAACCCTGCGAGATTAAATAAACGTTCGTGCGTACGACGGCAAACCTGATCAGGAAAGAGAAACAAGTCCCAGAGATGCGCGTGTAAACAAGCGTCCGTTGAGCTCTGATTTAACGATACTCAATCCGGAATCTGAGCCTCGAGGACGAGCCTATCTGCTGAGTGGCAACTTGTAACCTATACTAACTGATGCAGGTGCCGGGACTTGGTGCATCAGCTGGGCATTGTGAACCAATGGTAACCGTTTCGAATGATCAAGTATGATGTTGAAGATTGTAGACCAGTTGTTTAATTATAGAGACCATACTCCCCTACAATACTCATCAAATAAACCGTGATCCGGAGTTGTCAGAAGCAGTGGCGTAAGATGGTATTTGATAATCTGTTAATCAGAATAATTGAAAAAAAGTGTTTCTTCTTTGAACTAGCATAATTTTTCATGCGTTTGGCTCATAAATTCAAGGCATTCCTCTACAGCGGGCAAGCAAAAGGTCTAGGGTACGTACGAGTATCATTACGTATATGAGTGCGTAATTATAGCCAGCGCTTGCACGCGAAGTCCTTAGAGACTTGACGTTGCAGTCTCTTAGACTGCAGAAAACAACCAAACAATAAAACGGGCGTAAATACTAAATTCTGTAGACTGTTGTTTTTTATTTGGAGGGCGAAACAAAGGGGAAAGTTATCCGTTAGAAACACTTTTAAGAAAGAAAATAGGAAAATGCAAATCTGAGGGAAACAATTAAGTATGAAAGCTCAGTCCGGATCCTGGTTGGAAAATTAACCTTTGTTCGCTATCTAAATGATTTTGACTAAGTTTTTCACAATTAATTTCAGTAGTTTATACTTCCGTGATATCCTAAATTTAACTCAACCAGGGCATTTACGCTACTCTTTCTTACGTAAACATTTTTCCTAATTGTATTCAAAAGTTTCCACGGACGCTCCAGGAGCTGCCAACAACCTGCCGCGTTTCACAAATTTGGCTAATGCCCGAGAGCGTGTTCTGCTGCGAGATTTTACGATGAGGCCGTTCCTCGTGCAGTATTGTTTATGGTCTGTTTCTAACTTTAAGAATTACGAGCGAAGGTCAGAGAAAATAGCGTGATGCCTTCAACATCAAGAACACGCTAGTTAGCCCACTACATTTGAAAATGCTTATTGCTGTCTTTTACCAGAGGCTCGGTTTTTTCAAAAAGTTCTTGCATTTTTGTACAACTGAAATCAAGGTCGCGTTTCAACATCTGAAAAAGTGGCGATGAAACTTTCGCTCTTTTATCATTTAACCCCGTTGACGACGATGAGTTAATTAAACTGAACCTCAATATTATACTCAAATTGCAAGTTCAAACTTTGCTAGGAATTTTATAATTACAAAACATTAACTGGGTCCATTAAATATCATTAATTTTGAAAGTTTTTTATAATTTCTTAAACGATCGATGGTTTTTTTTTGCAGCAGGAAAACTTAAGCACACCCCACCGATGGGTCGTATCGCAAGCGACGTGTCAAACTGTGAACGGAAGAAGCGAAATTTTTGGACTAGATGACAATCTTCGTCGCTGATGGACCAGCAGAAATTAATGTCGCTGTATTTCGTTGCTTGTGCTCACGTGGCGCTCTGATATCAGCAGGAAATTTTTATGATCCCTATTGTTAAAAGCGTACGCTTTGAAAAATGAATGATATAATTTAACTTCTGATTTTCCAACATGTATTTCATGACCTAAATACAGCGCTTCTAAATGTTTTGAGTCCTTTGGAAATTCTATAGTTGGTTGTTTCATTCGCTATTAGATTATATATATATATATATATATATATAAATATATTGGTCTTGTTCATAAAGATGTTTGTCGAACCCAGAGTGAATTTCCATGTCTTGAACGGAGTTTTATTGGCCAGGTGAATTTCGGCGACGTTAATGTCTCTTTTCAGAACTTCAGAACGCTGGGCCGCTCTCCATGCTGGTTTTAAATCAAAATTACTAGCAACAAGATCTCAATTACGGCGTTAAAATTGCTTTCTAGCTTCACCCCCAATTCTTCATTAGCGTAAAGCAAAATTAAACTACCAAAACCTTTCAAATTTGAACTTTTGGAGGCAAAATATCCGGAATAATTGTATTAATTACCTCGTCTCGTGGTGACGTTATGACTTTAGATTGTACAGAAGATAGGTCAACGGTACTCTATAGGTGCTGGTGCAGAACTGCATGGCCATGGTAGTGCTCAAAAATAAATACTAGCTTTGAGAAAGTACCTCACGGTCCCGGCGCAGTGACTATAATGTCAACATTGACCTAGGGCTGCCTCTGAACCGCATAGATTCAGACCGCACATCTCGTACAGTTTAGATCATCTTCGGAGTTTTGTGATGTAATATTTACTCTACTCATAACTGCAAGCTGTGCCGAAGTTTTGTTTATCTGAAACAGGATTGATATCAAAAGTGTCATTTGTGTTTTCTTTACGTCAAGTCAAACTCTGAACTTTCTTCCTGAGAGTGAGGAAAACGGATCACTTACAAGTAAGATCAAAATGTCATCGTCAGCCAGACCAAGCTTTAAATCTTTCTAAAAACCTATCTTTTTCTTGAGGAAAATTTCACTCAGCATTCAAAATGAGTCAATTACGTTTTGATGAACTGAAAGTAATGGAATTTAAGCACATTTATATTTCAACTACATTCTCAGATCTCCCTTGATTCCAATACAATTTAAACTTGATTTCCTCACTGAAACTCAGCGTTTCAGCGCTTTGCTCTAGATTTCAAGTTATCACTTGAATACTGCTTATTTTTATTTTTAAGTTTCAGAGTAGGATGCAAATAACAACAGCCTATTTTACCATCAATGCAAGGGTCATGACAAGGCTTTGATCTTCGCAGGAGTAAACGAATTCAATCACAGCGACATTGTTCCAATCTCATTGCCCTTCTTATGGACTGAGAGCAAGGGTCGTGGAGTTTAAATTCACTCTATGCAAGAGCATTGCAGATAAAAACTTGCCCATTGACCCAGAGGGGCCACAGTAAAGCTCTCCTCTCACCCCTTAGGTCGTTTTTTGCAGAACAGTTCCTCGATCGAGACCCGGTGCTTCTTTCACTGCAGTGGACGTGATCGACGCCTGCAAACAGTCGCACAGCTAAGGTCGGAGCCAGCAACCTTCACTTTCGTTCTTTTCTACGCTGCGTTGGTCGCTTATCAAGTGAGGCATGCTGCAACTTTCTCACAACCTGCGTCCCTCCACTGCGTCAAACAGATATTATTTAGAATCGCTCTCGCCATGTCTGCTCGGGAACCTGGGCCTGAGATTTATAAGTGAATTTTAAATACCTGCTTCCCTCCATTGCATCAACCTGATACTGTTTAGGACCGCACTCGCCATGTCTGCTTGGGAACCTTGGCTTGTGTTTTATAAGGAAATTATTGTACTTTCGAGTGTTCATTGTGCACGCTCTCTTCGCAATGCATGTTGATCGTCATTGATTGGCAATGATGTCGTTGAATTGGTGAGAAGTTTGTTAACTTCTTTATCTATAAGTTAACTTCGAATTTCACTATCACACACAAAGTGAACATGATCTTGACATGTAACAATGAGTGTGCTTGCTTGTGTCTACTCACACCATATCTAAAGAGAGGGTCTGCAGACATGTGCCATTATTTGTTTTCGAATTTATGTCTTCTTTGATTTCTTAAATTCCACCCATTTCCCCATGGCCTTTCATTTCAACGAAAAAAAATGCTTCACTTTTCTCAAATAGCATTACGAAAATGCAATTTTAGTAAAAAAGAGTTTAAAATTTAAATGATGTTCAGTTATGACTCTGACTCTATGCTCTCTGGAATGCGCCCTGTGTTACGCGATTCAAGGTAGAAAGTTTCTCTGGAGCCTCACGATTTGGCTAACGAAGCAGGTCGAGAAAGCCGTGTGTGCAGGAGTTCTGGGATGATTGTTGTTCAGTTGCCAATTTTATTCACAGTCAATATTTGCGTCAGTTCGCGATGAAGTCGTAGAATTTTGCATCTTAAACTGCTGTTTAATGGAGCTCATTAATATTAATTGTGTAAGAATCGTTCTTTGTGCCAATAAAAAGCCGGTCAGTCACCATGGTCTGAAGTTCATAGATCTTCTATCAGATCTTTCGAAATTAGCACAGCTCTCAGCCGCATGACCTGTGTGAAGGAACCTCAAGGAGATGATCAAGATAAAATAACCCTTCTCATCAAACTAGTTTGTGAACTACCTTCATGGTGCAACCCAGAGGAACCCAGAATTTGTCGTCGAATATTGCCATTAATTTGCCGGAGAATGTGTCTCTGTGGTTCCGATGTCGCCTGTTTATACCGCAGTGTTCAAACTTCAAATTAATTTTTACGAAAAGAGGAACGCCTATACCAAGCCAGTTAGCGTTCCTGTGCTGTATAGCTTCTTCGAACAACAGTGATGTTAGCAAGCTGGGATATTGAATATGACCGCAGGTGAACGAGCGGGTCGTGTTATCCGCCATCGAAGTAGTAATAATTGTTTAGTTTGGAAATTTTACAAACTCCGTTTTAGTTCATTAGCAAAAAATTTTTTCCTCAATAGGTCAGTAATTCTGCTAATCATTACGTCAACATGATATTCATACTCGATTTTCAAATTTCATTCATATTCCTTGCGTGATTTCACACGAATTACAACTTTTTCTTAGGCTTCCCCATTTTTCTACTGAATCTCACTGTTAATGATATTTTTCGGTTAGATACATTTCTGTTGCACACTTACATTCACTAGCATCATTCTGCCAACCAATGTTATGGACTGGATTGTATCATGCAATTGCTGAGTTTAAGTTGTGTTTACTATGGAACTCAATTTTCACTGCTCTGGGCCCACTTTGCTCCCAGCTTCACAAAACCTTTGCACTATCACTCTTAAAAGTAAAAATCAATGCAGAATAACCGTCATTAGTCTTATAACCGCCCTAGTTTCGTACTGCTACCAATATGAGTGAATACAAAAGAATACCTGAATCTATCAAGCCTCACTTACCATTATCACTGTAATTCAAGCAAATGAATGGGTTACTTCACGATAATTCATCTGCTCAGGATTTCTCCACTGCAGTAACAAAAGGTTCCTGAAAATACAATTACGCCACACTCTCGAAATTGCGTCGCATTGGAATCCTGTAAAAAACTGACTTTTAGAAAACACGTTGGCGCGTACCGCTTAGACTCGACTAGAGGTAGAGAAATTTACGTGAGACTTTTTCCTGCCCAAGGACTTGAAATTATGCGGGTCGAATACTGAGTTGTTTTACCGGTTTATTTGCGAGGGAAAATTCAGAAGCCTAATCGAAATTCTTACACTATCATTCATTCGGAACAAATGGCTCAAATGAAAACAAATGCTGACTGGAATTTCTCAAGTTAACTGTTTCGATGACCTAATTTCAATTAACAGTCTGAATGTCAACAAATTTCAGATTTGATGTACGTTAATAATTTAGTATAGATTTTTTCTGTCGTTTAAATTCAATTTTCCACCGTTGCATGTTCTTCTATTGTTTTCTTGATTTAATTTTCCGAAATTTTTATCGACACTCAGTCATGCTAATTTTTTCTCACCCTTTTCATGAGAGAGAAGCATAATTGAGAAAATGCTTCCATTTGCACAAGTTTCACACACACAAAGGAATGAAAAATAAGCAATCAAATTTAGAGCAGAGTAATAACGATATCACTCATGTTTTGTTCAATTGTTTCTCAAGAGACCACCCGCGCACGGCAGGCGTGCCTTA
This sequence comes from Platorchestia sp. MABIK, assembly GCA_014220935.1. Taxonomy (NCBI): domain Eukaryota; kingdom Metazoa; phylum Arthropoda; class Malacostraca; order Amphipoda; family Talitridae; genus Platorchestia; species Platorchestia sp. MABIK. The sequence continues at coordinate 167,651 of JACJUY010000228.1, read as the reverse complement.
TATCATTCTTCTCGTTCCTGGCCTCACAAAACAACCGCAATTTGATCCCCCAGCCCAGGCAGCGGCTTCAACCCACAAGTCGTTGGCAGATGAGAACTTGGATATGCCTCGAAATTCACAGCTCACGACGAGTTTCGCACGTTTGCGCCAGCCAGAAGAGCATCGTGGGTTGTAAATTTTCACCGGTATCTCATGTTCCCTTCTTCAGACAGATTTGATAACTCCATGGCTGAGAGGCCCAGACGTTCATCCATTACCTTAAGTCGTAGAACGTTCTTTCAAAAACTCTGACTCTCATGCAGTCCAATGTTTAATCTTAAAAACTCCACAGAAATAAAAATATCGAGCAACGCTAAACTTCAGGTTAACTGACGTTAGATTTTGTTATGAGAGGCAGAAGCAAATTCTGAAATTTGTTGATAAAATGAATGCATAAAGGGGTAAAGTAATATGTAAATATATATATATATATATATATATATATATATATATATATATATATATATATATATATACATATGAGAAACTAACAGTACATTGGAATTTATTGGTATATATTTTATATTATTTATTGTAGTATAATTTATGGCTTCTGTGCAAAGTACATACTTGGCCTTGACTCTAAAATGGTCACTAATGAGAAAAATTTTTTGATGTTCTAAGTTCGTCTCCTTCAGCCTCTTGCTACCACGAATAGACGGAAGTGTAACCTAGATGGCAGATGAGCACATTTTAGTTTATGAGTGGGCGACTATAGAAGAAGTTTGGGACAAAATTATAATTTGAGTTAATGTGAGCGAGGTTTTGATTTCGTTGGACAGTTAGCCTGCGTTGACTCGATCAGGTCCACGTGACCCCATGGCCCTCGCTGGCTACAGGTGACCTCTCGCTGTCGTTGGTAACAAGACTCATCACCCGACTAAACTCCAGTACAATGCACATTCAACCGAAGGGTTTCAAAGTAAAAGAACGCGAAGTATATCAATATTCACCTGGTGTATACGCTGAAGCTAGAGAGATTCAGTGGGGTCGCTGTGAGGGACCTGCAATTCTCGACACTTAGACGCGACCTCGAGTGACGTAATTATTGTTAGCAAACCACGGAGCTGCAGCGGCCGCTGTAACCAACAAAAGTGTGCTTATTTATGATGTAATATTGTGCAAGACTGTGCATGAGAAATATTACCAGTCCATATCATCAATTACTGATGTGTGTCCATCGATTTTGACAGTTTGAGCCGTAGCTACGCTAGACATTCCAAGGAATTTAGTAACCCAAGTGTGTGCTGTCACTTTTCCTGCTTTCCTTTTCTTCATACTTTCGCCAAAAATAATTTGCACAGAATTTTGGGCTTGACATGTTCTGAGTATGGCAAAAATGTCTGCTCATTCAATACATGTTACTGCAAGTAAGTGTAAACCGACGAGGCATGTTCATATTTTCGCGGAGAGCAGTCGACCGAACGTTTAAAGTTGCCTACTGAATTTCGACCGATAGGTAAGAAAGAAACCTTGAAATTCCAAAAGTGAGAGTTTTAGCTAAGCCTGAAAAATTTGAATTATTGGAAACTTTTCCACTCTGAAGCTTTCGCCATCTTTTGACCACCACCTTTGCGGGCTATTCTTGGGTTTGGTGTTTTCGTCAGTGCAAGATATTTTACAGCAGCATACAGACTGCCACTCGTTACTGGGGTGTAACATACTCATAGAGATGACAGCTCAACACGTGCATTGATGATAATATGTCAAACCTGAATCATTGTTTTTAAGCTTTTATCAGCGGTCAGCTGAGGACATATGTAGTTATTTCGTCTTCAAATTATGATTCCTGGCAAATAAAAGTCGCTGATGTGCAGGGGAAATTCACTGAAGGTCGAGTAAAAATTGCTGACTAGCAAATTAAAATTTTTCGAACTCAATTTAAACTTATTAAAGCAGAAATTTTAACTTCTAAAGTTCAAACTGAACGTAATGAAGTTGAGTCAAACTACATGAATTGATAATAATTTACCCGCAGTACGAATTGAAATTACGGTAATACCATTAATAATTGATCAATTTAACTTATACATATTCGCAATATATTCATATACTCATAAAGTTATATATTAATATTAATATATAATAATAATTATTAATATATTATTTAAAATTAATTGATAATTATATTCACAAAGTATATTCATAAAATCGCAGCAAAGATGCTAAAAGATATTCAAAATCGTGGCACGTTTGTTAATACTAGCGTACTGGTCTCGTCACAAATGGCTGGATTTGAGAATGTTCGGCAGAGCACGTAAATCATGTGAGGTCTCAGGTCGGAATTATAACTTCGTACCATTCCGTTCCCTGATTCGTCGAACAACGGGAAGTGGGTAATGAGCTTGTCTACGACACACGCACAATTCCCTCGTGATGTTTTCCAGCATGAATCCTTCACTTTTTTAAATAATATTTCAATTCTAACAATCCCTGCGATTTAAATATTATATTTTTACGTGTGGCGTAGTGAACCTGATATCCCAGATGTGCCCATCAAGTACTAAATGTTTTCTCCGTTCAAAAGTTTCAATCATTACTGACAAAAAATTTTGTGAGTGTACATACATGTTGCAGCATATGTTTAACAGTGTTTCATTGAAAACATGCCAATTTGATTGCTAACTAATTCTTTATCCAACTTCTCTAGTTTTCTTACTCTGAACATTACTTCATCATTTATCTTAACATGAGAAATTTTTAATTTTTCAGATTCAGATTCAGAGAAAGAATTTTGACCTCAGCAACAAACGCGACACGGTGTCGGCGTATATGTGAGTCTCCATTTACGGTTCTACCTTTCATTTTAGAGACGCTTTGTGATATCTCAACGCAGCAAACATTGACCAATCTCTTTGTTGTCTATCCAACATCAATGTGGACTCTTCTCTCAAAACAATTTTGGTCTTCCTGAAAGAGTTTTTTCTTTGTTCGCTACTGTTTTTATATTCTTCGATTAGCTCGCATTGTTTGTGACTTATTAGTTCTGCCTGCGTCGAGCTCTAAAGTTCTGCATTCTATCTGTCCTGCTGACTCCCTTCAGATCATCTGGATAAGTTTCATCAACTTCAGTCTCATTCACTTTTCTTCAGAAATATTTGAAACAAGATAAAATTGTCTACGGACATTGTTACCGCTTGAAAATGGACTTCAGTCACGCGGTAGTCGTAACGCACAGCTGATGCGCCTTTACTTCTACGTGAAATATTTTTCATTATTTTTACTTAGGTTACTGGAAAATAAAAGATACCCAGGAAAGTCTTTGCTTGTATTTTATCCTGATAATCAATAGAGGAGTTATAATGTTTACAGGTATTTCATTGATGTAATCACATGAACTTTTTTGAAAAATCCTATAAATAAACCTTGCTGAACAGAGCATCGTATGGGCAAGTTGGGCAGCGCCGTCAGGGGCTGGCGCTCGGAGGCGGGAAGTCGCCAAGCGAGACGGCATCGTCGGCCGCTCCCTCGTGCTCGTGCCTCCTCAGTGCGCCGGCTGAAATGTAAAGAGAAATATGAAGACGGTCTCGTACACAATGTGGCATTTTCAATTCTCAAATTCTCAGATCTACATCAAAGGTAACCTCAAAGCTGGTTCAGGAATTTACCATTGGAGGAAGGCTGCTAAGAGCACATTTTTGCTTTCCCAATGCAACTGAAAGCGATGATGCAAATAATGCAGCACTCATTAGAGCATGAACTGCGGAGAAAGATGCTAATTGAGTGCTAATCTGTGTTACCTGTGTCGCTTGCGCCGACCCCAGCACCGCAAACTCTACTTCTCCACACAGTTGTTATCTTATCAGATGTTTAGCCGCTTACTGATTTACATACTGATATCACTATCCATTGTCCTCTAAAATAATACAGTCTGTTGCCTGCCTGCTTAAATGGCTAGTTTGTCCGTCTCTACCCCTACCCTGTGAGCTGAACTCTCCTGACAGCAAAGTTCGGATACATAGAAGAAAATTTTTCTGCCGATTTCAATTCATTCCGTCAATATGTGAAATTTGGAAAAATATAAATCCATTTGAAATTAAGATTTATATTGAGAAATTTTGTGGGGAAAGGACACGCATTAAATTTTTTTATTCGTAAAAACTCCAGACTTCCTGTACCTCAACGTAAAAAGAAGAAATGAAGAAAAATTAGAACACTAAGACAACCTTGCATTAACTATCTGAAAGAGATATGAACTCAGCATGATGTTTAAAATTGTTCTTCCCTTAAAAGGGAACGTCGATTTTAAAATCCTAAGGTCAAAATCACGAAACGAACTGTCTATCACCCTAACTGTCTATCACCCTAATTGTCTATCACCCTAACTGTCTTTCACCCTAACTGTCTATCACCCTAACTGTCTATCACCCGAACTGTCTATCACCCTAACTGTCTATCACCCTAACTGTCTATCACCCTAACTGTCTATCACCCTAACTCTCTATCACCCTAACTGTCTATCACCCTAACTGTCTATCACCCTAACTCTCTATCACCCTAACTCTCTATCACCCTAACTGTCTATCACCCTAACTCTCTATCACCCTAACTGTCTATCACCCTAACTGTCTATCACCCTAACTGTCTATCACCCTAACTGTCCATCACCCTAACTGTCCATCACCCTAACT
>JACJUY010000228.1:132903-146956 GCA_014220935.1 Platorchestia sp. MABIK | reverse complement strand
TTTACGTTAATAGTTCGGAATTTAATGTGTACCACGAACGAATCTGTGGGGGCAATTTCCCCACAGTTTTAAGAAATATATCTTGTCGAACGAGGATCGGGCAACGGGCGCAACACATTGTAAGCTTCGTTTCTTAATACCTTAACCTATTAACGCCCACGAGGACACCAGTGTGAAATGAAATGAAATTAAACAAAATTGAAGACAAGTTTCTACACAAATTCGTATCATTTACGTTCAGAACGCGTTTACATTCGATCTAGCCACAGCGTCCCGATTTCCAGATTGCATGTTGCTTTTCCATCACAAACGATGCCAAACAGTAAACAATTATTGGAATGAAATTTTCCCTCTTCAGGAAAAAAATTGGACGTTTTAATTGCTAACGAAGTTCCGAAAGCAATTACGAGTGCCAAAATGAGATCCCATCGAATATGATTTTACTCAATACTGGATTTTAGTGAGATGATAGGCGAGTGAACACTTCTGTTCAGGTGTTCACTCACCGAGGGTTAGCAATGCTGCCGTTAATTATCTCTCATAATTTAGATTACAATTCTTCACTTCCATCTTTACAGTACAGTTTAGTCACTGAAACAATTTCATAATTTTACAAATTTTGACACGAACGGAGCATTTAATTTTGAACTTTAAACTCAAACTCAAACTCGCAAAGACATTTATGTATAAATATGCAAAAATACATATGTGTATAGGTATCCATACACCATATGTATGTATTTGTGAGCGTGTGTGTTTTTGAGGCTGGGAACTCAACCCGAAGAGCACGAGGCGTCAGAAATAACCATATCTCACTGACGCCGCCCGATAAGTTAGCCATGTCGGTTTCTATGCTACATTATCTTTGTGCTGACCTCGTATTCATGATAACATAAAACTCTCGTGTTACATCACCTTTCATGTTGTTGAGAGCGTCGAGAATATGAATCCGGGAATCAGGCTTCTGAAATTTGTTCATTTTAGGTAATAAAAAGGAACCAATAACGGGTTTATTCCTTTAAAATATTTAAGTGTGCTAATCACATTTTTGTTCCACGCAACAGACAACTAGTTCTACAAAAAATCAGTAACTTGGAAACGTGCTATTCAATAAAATACGGGCCTAAGGATGGAAAACCCCTAAGTAATGCCTTGAACGGTCACACAGACCCTCTATGAACCATCTAGCAAGCTTATGGCACCTATTTTGTCAATCCCGACTCTGATCAGAAATGGTTCAAGAAATTTCGATCGGGAAGAAAAAGGTTTAGAAATGAACGAAGTGGGACACCAAAATGGGTTTTTAATCATGATGTATTGAATGCTTCAGTTAAATGAAATTCGAAAATAGCGATCCACAAATCCTATCAGCGTTCCAAGGCTCATTTTTGTATATTTCAATAGGCAGATTGCACTTTCACAAGCATCGGGATTACTCATTGTGAAACTCAAGACCATGCCAAGAACAATGTACTCAGCGGAAAACACCAGGAATAGGACGAAGGCAGGAATCAGTCACTGTAAAGCATGAACAACTGTTGAATTTTCAACGGGGCTTTCAGAGTACAATATTACGGGAGGGCTGCTGTGATTCTGACATTAATTTGTGTCAAATGTGTTTGAGAAGTTACCTTCAACTGTGGATATATTTGCCCATACAATCGTTGTGATTGTAGGAGCCAAGGGAGGTAATGTTAAGCCGAGCCGCAGCTCGGCTGGTGATTCTCAATGAGTGGCAGTCATCGACCAGCCGCGTGGTTGACCCTTTCTTTCCTCCTCCATACATCTACCCATACGAGCGAATATTGCTTAGCGTTTTATCTCACAAAATTCAGCTTGATTGTGCCACTTTTATCTTTAAAAGTTTCAAGTTGCACCACCCAGGCTGGATCTACCTTCACTCGTGAGATGATCGTGTAGGTCATATTACTAGTATAAAACACTTTAGTAAATACGCAACCTACTTTTGACTGCTCTAACTGTCGTAGCTTGTAATTTAAGCTGTGTAAACTTGTTTTTACGTTCACTTCGATTGCTACGCAGGTGCTATGATTTCAAAACACAACCTTTCGTTTTACAATGATGCTTGAATAACTGTCAATGTCTTTCGTTATTCTACTATAAACCTGGATAGACTTGCTTTCCGTATAAGATTCGTAGAAAATATAACAACTCATGAAGTATTTCTTTGCCATTGAATGTAGTGAATACTTTGAAATTGAATGCATTCTTTCTAATTTAAAGAAACTCAACGAACGCCCACTGATGAAGTGCTGCATAGAAAACTCTTTGAACCGCACACCAACTCAGATATAAAAATCGCCTGGCATTAAGAGGCCTAAAGCACCCAATAACGAACCAAGAATGCGCAAGTTGGAGGAAGTATAGCATTGCCTGTGCTGTCACTGAATATCTCTACGCAAATACGGACAAATATCACGCAGAGATATCGTATTTTGAAATAAGTTATCAGGAATCTGGTAATGCACATGCACACTCTAGAGATCGGTTGTCGCATCTTAAAGCACCTCTGGTTCTGAGACAAAAGCGACCTACATGTCGGCGACTCCGTCACTCAAACTCCTCGGCCTTAGTTCAACAAAGTGATTGTGAAATGTTAACTTGTAGTTCCAGGCTGTTTTAAGTGCCTCTCTACTGCATGTTCAACTTCAGCTGCTGACTTGAATTTTCCCCCGATCCCTTATTTCTCCGATTGCCTTGAGGGCGCCGAATCAAAACTATCAATTACAGATATTTCCTCTGCGCTGTCAACGCTGGGACTCAAAGTTACATTCCGAGTTGAAACCTCAATTATTGCCGTATTGGCAAATAATTGAATGTAATAATTAATTTATTTATGCTTTGAAACAATAAATATCCAAGGAACTCATGAATCAAATCTCCAAGAGGGTTTTCGCACAACAATGTTCTCATTGATATGAAAATCTGTACAGCAATTTGAAAAGATGACGTTCACTCTTTTTCCGAGCAAACTATAGCCAGAAATATGTCGATCTCTCCGTGCTGTTCTCCGGCTTTCGCTGGCTCATTAACGGAAGGTAGAGCGTTTGATTTTCTGCTCATGCGCTTCAGTACCAGGAGCTTAAATCTAATTGGTATTGAATTGATTCTGGTGGTCTATTGCAAGCAGTTCACTCCGACATTTTCCTATGTTTCAGAAGAGATAGTTTACATTGGCTCCATAGAAAACAGAGTGGCTCGGTGACTTGCGCTAGAAATCTCGACCTAGCGGCAGGCACTTGCGTTTCAACCGCCAGGCGTTGGTGGAAACTTGTTCAATCGGCTGCATGACTGCGGCCATCTTTCTCTCAACCCGATGGCTCAGTGAGCGAAAAGTTACCACGCTCAATAAAGTACTGGGGAGAGAAAATCATGGTGTAAACGATATCAGAGAAAATCTCCAGCAGCCAACAAAAACATTTTCTTTGCGTGGGAACTCGTTGAAATAACCGTTATCAGCTTGTTCAGTGATAGGAATTTAGTCTAGAAAATTACTCAGGTGTTTTCGCCAGCAGGGGCAGTATCACTTGAATACGAATGATTAACTGAATGAACTCAGGAGAAATAATGCTCTGCACCTAAGTTAGGCTACATTATTCAGCTGCTTGTTCACACAACTAGGGGAAAAAATGAGAGCAAGACATCGCTTGGAAAAATTTTTCGGTCAATGCGTTTTCCATAAATTAGTGCGATACGTGATTGTTCAGTGGGATGTGAATGGGAATATTTATTTGTAGTGTAAATTCATGGTCATAGAAACGAACTCTACCACGGCCGGCAAATGGCACGCTTCACTCGCCAACTCCTGCGGCGAAACCTTTAGTGCAGAAACTCCTGTAAAAGCGCTACCGTAGTCAGAAAACTTCACTACGCAGAAATTACGAAGATCGAGACTAAAAATTTGTAGATCACACATTTTTCGTCACGCTGGTCCCTCGACTCTTCGAATGAGACGAACAGTTACCGAATTAGGAAGCACACTCAAGAACAAGGTGTAAAGAAACGAAGGACAAGATAGTTTGAGTATATAATCTTTATACTGAGGACACCTAGAAGAAGGAATGGTCATGGGAAAAGCTTCGTTCTATTGTACATTTACAAAAAGGAAAACAGAGCGTACATTCCACACGGTAACATGCGGGCAACGAAATTCTCTCAAATTTCTTATTCTTATACTTTCGAAAATATATCAGTAAAAAAATAGACCGGATTCACAAACAGATTCTTTTGGAAGTTGTATCGTAAAGATAAGGTAGTGTCCACACACTGAATGCGTAACCTAACACAATATCTGGCTTTAAGCCTCAAGTTCGCCGCCCTTAAGTAGTTTACACGTAATTACCAGCAACCTGGAACAGGTGAGCACACATTGCAAGCGCGGAGGTAAAGGAAACAGCAACCAGCATTTCTCTAAATAGCGCTCAATTAAGTCAACCATAATTTTGCGTTAAAGTAAGCACCTCCACAAATTCCGTTTAGAAGAAGAATTTCCCGAAGTATAACTTTCCCGAAAAATTTGTGAAGACGATACGAGATTAGATTAGATTATTAGTTAGTTTAAGCCTCCCTTTCCGCTACAAAGGCGATCCAAAGAGAGGAAGGAGGAAGGCACCATTTAGTATGAAGTTTAGGGAACGTGGAATCTACGCAGTAAGGGCATAGAAACAGTAAGATGAGAAAGAAGTTTATGATACAAGATCAAAGTTGAAGAAGAAAGTAGTAGGTGTTGAAAAAACAGGACAGCAGTGAACCGAAAAAAGATGGTCCGTAACAGAACAAAAACCTATTTTATTTCAACAAAAAGGAAGCCTACCTTACCCTTAGCTCGGGCCCTCACATAGTCCCCCTGAGAGCGCTAATTTCCATAGATACAATAGTTGTATCCCCCTGAGGGGGAAAACGATACGATAAATGCAATTCCTGGACAATTTGGAAGTGCACACCGAAGAACAAGAAGAATTTTTAAACATTCATACGAGCATTCAGTTTTAAAATTTTCTTCAAATGAATATTTATGAATTATTATAAATGAATATAAAGGCTGAACAAGAAAATTTCGATTCTCATGAGGGAAGACCGCAATGCTGCAAGTAGCGCCAAGTCTCCTCGCGCTTGCGACCTCGCACAGCCAGCGGTACTCCGCAAGGAATACTAGCCTCGTATTTCAGTTACCACAAACACAGACTAGGTGACGTTTTAGCTCAGGTACTCACGCTCGAAATGTTAGACCAATGCTCGAGTTTATTTAATAATGAAAGGTTTGGCTTGCGAGCAACGGCGACTTGTGCGTAATGACGATGGTAGACTTTGGCAACGCGTCACGGATTTGAACTTCCCAGCTCAATGCCGCTGTAAATAATCCTATTTTCGAGTTTACAACTGTTTCACATGTCAGTCATTTTTGTGTGGTATATTTTGATGCCAGAGGTAAATGCTAGAAATGAACATTGAGCACTGGGTTAATGGGAAGGTTTTCGACGTAAAGCGTTACTTGACAGGGTACAATTTCAGGTTACGACGACGCAATTCAGGCACGCCTAACTTAAGTGTGCGCGACCCGTCACGTCACCTTCCATCTCGGTGACTGGTCCATTTCGTGCGGTCGTTCCAAGCATTACGAAGACGGCATCACAACCAGAAAGATCAAATCTATTTGTGTATAATACAAGTTATCATAACATATCTGAGTAACGTACATTCTACAGGAGACATTTACACAGATATCTTTATATACATACAATTTTAATTTACTTCACATTTCAGGCAAAGCGAGCAAGCTTACTATCAGAGTTTCAAATTTTCGAGCAGCATTTCATCTGCAGTCAAACACTGATTTTCTGCGGGAAGATGGAAAATTTCGCTGACAACTTGCGCCGCCTGCAACTACAATAAGCAAGCGTTCGCTGACACGGAGATTGCGACATTGCTCGACGACAATGACCTGGAGGACCTGCTCCGCAGTGGTGGGTCTCTCTATTTCATTCCTGCAGCTGGCCACTCAGTAAATGCAGCGCAATAAATTATGCAAAAACGTTTAATGGAAAATATAATTAAAAACATTTCTAGAAAATTATCGTTATTGTTAATAGAATTTTAGCTGATAATCACACGTTCCAGCTGGCACATACAAATAAGCAAATCTCATCGGGAAAAATAAAAAATTATAGTTAAAAATAAGAAAAGAAGCTATATTTATTCATCTAGACGGCGGAAGAATTAAAAATACTGCATTTACATTTCCGCAATCAGAACGCATAATTGAAACATAAAAAATTTGTTTTCTAAACATGGAGTGGAGGAGGCGACTTTTTTCTGCCCTGCTGCGCTGGACGCGTTTAGAACCTCAGCAACCTAACCCTATCTGTAGCTTACTCAGCGTTGCTCCATTTCCCAGAAAGGAACAATACTTATATCATCCCTTTATTGAGCTTTCCTTCAACTTAAACGAACAAATACGAAAAAATAAATGAAAAATACAAAGGGCGCCCGAAGCTTGAAGGCATAAATAACAATAATCGGAGAATGACGAAATTTCGGCAGCACCTCGCAGTTTGCAGCAGTAAACATTTGGAGTTGAGCATCCTCAGGATGCCCCTCTGCTGTGTCTAGGCAATCTCTCTATGGTAAGACGGTGGAAATTCAAGGAAATATATTATGCAACACGCTCTGATTTCGATTTCAATTACCAAGCCTGTCTTTAAAGGAGAAAGCTCATTTTTTGGCATTTTGCGTCTTTTATCATTAAACAACCAAAACTTCCCGTCTATGTACTGAATTAATGTGATCCAACAAAACTTGAAAATCTGATTTCATGGTTGCAGGTCTTATTTCAATCTAACGGTATCAGATTTACTAAACTATCTTCACAACACAAAAATATTTCCTGAAAAAATAATATTTTCAAGATTTATTCATAGAATACCATTATTCTATTGTAAACCCACTTCGCCGTCACTGTACACCTGCGACTACCTCCGCATTGCCGCTTAACTCTAACGAAAGCAAAGTGAATGCCAAAGAATGAAAGAAGGTAAAAATGATGAAGCGACGAGCATCACTAGATATGGACGCCCCACTCCGCGAGTCCGTCCTCGCCCACGACGATGACGACGATGAGGGCGGCCACCACCAGCCACACGACGGCCAGGTACAGCGCCAGCATCACCTTCCGGAACGTGGCGCCCTGCACACACAGCACCTCAGTCAACACCTGGCTCGTCTCTATGTCTTCCAGCAAACGCCGTTACAGTGAACATAAAGTGAACACCAGTCTCATCTCTATACCTTGGAGCAACCGTCGTCCTTTCAGTACAAAATTTGGCTTGCTTCTCACAACAGAGAGTTCACGCCTCATCAAATGATGACAAAACATCGAGTTACATTTCGAGCAGTTGTGCAAAATGAGGCAGCCGAATGTAATTAGGAAGAGATCTCAAAATTTATACAGTATTAAATATTTTCTATAACTAAAGTCCCACAGATTATTCAGTATTTTGATGGCGGAAAATGCAGAAGAAAATGCTGAAAGAATACATCTTAGTGTGAGTATAGGTTTGATGTTGGTAGTAAACTATTTTGTGACTGTACGCGCTGTAAGGAGTGGATCGCACATTCGAAAAGGTAAATCAGTTATGAACGAATATTTTATAAGGAAAGGGTAAGAATGTGTTGCATAATTTGAGATTGAGTACACAACCAGAGGTGTCTCACTAAAAGATTTTAAAAAAAATTTGAGAAAAAAGCGTAGTTTGATCTCAGATGGAAGGCATGATCAATATGTAAAGTGAAAGGAAGAAATGTGAACAAGTCTAGGCACAAAACTCACGGGAGCATCGACGATATAGTCAGTGGGCGGCTGGAGCATGTCTCGGCTGCCATTGAGCTCCGACATGGGCATGCCGCTCCCGGACACCTGGCGCTTCGCTCTCGAGTCGCTCACGCACTCGCCGATCTGCGGTGCACACGGCTGCATCAGACCCTTTCCATTCCTGCCTCGGCCTTCTTAGGAGTCCTACTTTCCCGTTCCTACCTAGGTCTTCTTGGGAATCCTGCCTTTCCATTCCTACCTCAGCCTTTTTTAGGAGTCCTACATTCCCGTTCCTACCTAGGTCTTCTTGGGAATCCTCCCTTCCCATTCCTACCTCAGCCTTATTAGGAATCCTGACTCAAAAACAGAAGATTTCTAATGAAAATATTCTCAGTCACTTCTCATTCCTACCTCAGCCTTCTAATGAATCCTCACTCAAAATCAGAAAAATTTCAAGAAAATATTTTCTATCATATGAGGGTTGCTAGGACACTTCAGAGCATCTCGTAAGCGTGAATATGGTAGCGCATCTCCGAGAGATCAGCTACTTGGGATTGTAAGTTGCACAGCGTCTCCGAGCAACAAGCTTCATGCGACATAAAATTTGGGATCTAAATACCCCCGCAGCACAGCCAACACGTGGTGAGGTCTGGTAGCGACCATTTTGTACAAATTCGTTCTGGTCAGTCGTCTTCCTTAATAACTTCATCGGGAATTTGCAGCTGAATTTTAAATAAAATTTGACTCAGTGTACCTTTCGCCCCCTTAAAGCCATGTGACTTAGTTATGGAATTAGCAATTGATGGAAGAACCACATTCACGCCTTCGCATTTCTTCAGTTTACGTTGACGCCGTCTACTTTAATTGCCAAGTTAACCAAACCTCAAGCAGAAATAGGCAAACAAGGCTCCGGCCTAAGCACTCTAAATTTGATCAAAAAGCCACTGATGTCAACAATACTGCGCTTTTTCACTGGATATTCGATTTTCATTATGTAAAACTATACAAAAATCCATAGGTTCAAAAATAGAAACCCCATTTTGAAGACAAAGAAAGTAAAATCCTTTCTAAATCAAAACAAATTTTTGTTAATGTGGTTCATTGTTTTTACATTTCTAAATTTAAAAAGCTAATGAATTCTACCTAGACCCGTCGTACGGCACGTAACTAGGTATATAAAATTGACTCACTCGGAACTAGATCAAGAGAGTGCAAAAGATGTTTTTTTGCAAAATTTTCATTTCTACTCAAAAATGTTTTATACCATTCCACCGGTGGTTGAAACTAGCCTGATAATGCCTTTAACTTCTGGAATGTGAGCAAAAATGAACATTATAAACCTGTCACTGACTTAACGCTGTACAATTATCAGGAATGCGACGTTGCATGCAATTGGCTAGCACCACTGGAGAACGAGACGACGCACACAACTGACCGACATGAATATGTGGAGCAGGCAGTGCACGCCCACGAAGAGGATCATGAGCCACCAGGTCCAGCGCGGCAGGCCGTACAGCTCGAGGCCGTAGAATATGGCGGTGATGCCCAGGATCTGCGCCGCGTTGCCCACGCCCCAGTGCAGCCAGTTGAAGAGCGGGCGGCGGGGGTGCTTCGGAGCACACCGGAACACCGCCATGAACGGCTGGATGAAGCACAGGCCTGCGGCACGCACTGAATATCAGGCACTGGCACGGTTACACCTTCACCGCGGTTGTTGACGGTTGCTTTAATTAGGTTGTGTGAAGTAGCAGAATAGGGAAATGGAATTCACTGCTCGAATACATTTTTATCCTTTTCAAAAATATGGCAAATATAGTTGCACGATACATTCCAAACAATCCCCCTCGAATGATAACAGTTACTTTCCAAAAAAGTCACGAAACAGATAAAATGTCATTCATTTACACAGGTACGTGAATGAGCAATTTACCTACTGGTACACACATGGCCCAATACGCGGGAAACGTAATGATGAGCAGCGTGTCGGGCACTCTTTGAGCTCCTGTGAACTGAGCTCATCTGCCCCCACTTGACCTCTTGTTGTACGTTCTGCAAGCTCTGAGCCACTGTGAGTCTTCCGTAAGCTACAACTCCTCAGAAATATCTTCTATTTTACAATTTTATGACATTCATACAATGATTTTCATATTTATTGCTATGCCCCCAAAAAAACTTAACGCTCGCAATCCGTTTACAGCAAAAAAGATATTGTTAGTAATAAAATATAAATTGATGACAGAAATAAGATCAAAACAGTTGGGCTGAGGAACGCACATCGGCAGTTGAGCCAGAGTTTATACAATTCTCCAAAGGAAAGTAGTGGCTATCAATCTCGTTAAAAACCTAGCACAACATGAAGACAAGTGTAAACAAGGTAGGCAACAACGAATATGCACCACATAACTAACACCAACATATTTAAAGGTGATGAAATACTGAGCTCACATGTTTAGGATTCTGGATAATTCAACGTAGTTCTAAAATAACAATGGATAAGTTTGAGAACTTACGAAAAGATATCAGTGTTTGTGACCGATTATTTTACACAAAAAACTCTTAAGATATATGTTCAAAGCAGTGAAGGTGAAGGTATGACTAAAGATGCAAGAAAACTCTCTTAAACTTGGAAACATTCAAGAAGCTTATCACCATCAAAAGTGTGATGCAATTAATTGAAATAAGGAAACTTTTCAAGTCGTTCAACGTCCTGGTAAGTCTCCTTCTGTGTGAAATTACAGAGGAACGAAATACCAGATCAGTTATCATTTCATGGCTTTGTTCTGAGGGAAATATTTTCGCAAGTTGGATTAAAATTGGACAAAAAATTTGAAAAATAAACAGGAACTTCACAAGAATTGATGGAGCAAATAAGGAACTCTTTTTAATGAAAAAGTAACTACATCGATGTGAACCACTGAAAAAAGAGAAGAGCCGCCTCACATACGTACAGATAGAATAAAGACGTCCCTCAAATAAATAAACGATGCAGTATAGCAAACCCTAACTAATGGAACGACCAAGAAGAGCTATAACCTCTTCCCTGTAGAGTGGCCAAAGAGATACAAGAGCTGCCTTACCAATGGACACAACACCGATGTAGGCGTGAGGGTTGGTGTCTGCCGGGATTTTGGTCCACCCGTTGACGTGCCACAAGATGAGGCCGAACGCAACCATCGTCAGGCACCAGGTCAGGATCATGAAGAAGCGATGGCACTGGTGAAGCGATGTAACATTTCTCAGAAATCTAATGCATTAGTACGCAAAAGGTGTTGCTCACTCATTTTCGTCGTAAATATTAAAATTTCGTTCCTAATAATCACTCACTTAGCGCAAAAAATGTGGAGGAGAGTTTTGACGCTTGTAAAAAACTGAGCGCTCTATACACCCAACTATGTGCGTTATTTTCACTTACTAGTTGAAAAATTAAATTGAAATGGAGTGCAGTTTCTGGACTTTACTACACTAAATACCAAACCCAGAATTAAAATCTCAGTGTGCGATTCATTTTTGGAAGGGCAGATCTGAATCTTTTGGCTGTATATGGCAGGGACATGTCGATTTTGTTTACGAGTATGTGAAACCTTAAGCCAGCGATAGCCTGCACTGAGGGATATTGAACATCATCTCGCCCAGCCCCAACGCTATTACATTCCTTTACTTTCCAGTGCAGGTAATGAATTAACAGTTTTATCTACGTTCGGTTTTATTTTGAGATTTTGGCGACAGGATAAATTTCTCATTTCCTCTCCAGGGTTTGTGGAAATCGGCCAACATTTCAGAGTACAAATACCACGGTATCAAATTAAGGTTAACTTTAACATTATTAATGGTCACCAATTCATCTGATGTTCGTTACGAAATTTCTCAAGACTTTCCAAGAAGGTATTCTAAGCCCACTAGGAAGATTAGATTATTAGTTAGCTGTAGACTCCCTATCCGCAACAAATGCGATCCAAAGAGAAGAAGGAGGAAGGCACCATTTAGTACGGAATTAAGGGAACGCGGAATCTATGCAAAAAAGGCATAGAAACAGTAAGTTGAGAAAGAAGTTCATGAAACAAGATCAAAGTTGAAGAAGAAAGTAGCAGGTGCTGGAAAACAGGACAGCAGTGAACCGAAAAAAAGATGGTCCTTAACACAACAAAAACATTTTATCAGCCCTCGAGGAAACAAACAGAGCTCATTCACGACTACTGAATGACAGCTTTGCCCTGATTTGACATGAGAGGGAGAGTTCCAGCTGCATGTAGTCCAGAGACCGGTATAAATAGACATTAAATCATGATGAAAGAAATTTGATAACAAAAGATATTTAAAAGTCAGTTTCGTACAATGATCAACTGTTATGGACGACTTTAAAATTAAGAGAGAGGATAAAGCAGTTGAACACTTGTGAGTATACAAGGCGACAAAAAGAAATATGCTTACATGGAACCACTGATCGATGTTGCACATCTTGTAATTCTTCCACGTCTGCTTGAAGTAGCGCGCGATGAATATGCCTGAGGACGCGGCGCCGACCCACGCGGCCACCATGAAGCAGGCATGGAGGACTACGAACAGGTTACTCGACGCCTCCAGGTTATGGAAGGCCCCCAGCGAGGTGGACTGGCCAGATATCAGCCTATCTTCGTGGTACGTCAGGGAGCCATCTGACACAAACACGCAATGTTAGTCTTGCTGCCCACAAATTGGATTAGATGCTATTTTAAGCCTTCCTTATCGCTAAAAAAAAAAGCGTTCCGAAGAGAGGAAGGCGCCATTTAGTATGGAGATAAGGGAACGCGGAATCTATGCAGAAGGGGTATGGAAACAGAAAGTTGAAAAAGAAGTTTATGAAACAAGATAAAAGTTAGACAAGAAAGTTGTAGGTTCTGAAAAACAACACAGCAGTGAACAGAAAAAACGTGGTCCGTAACATAATAAAAAACATATTCTATTTCAACAAAAGGAAGGCCTACCTAACCTTTAGCTTGGGACCTCACAAATTCCTCCTGTGAGCGCAAATTCCCATGGATACAATAGTTGTACCCCGTCAGAGGTGTAAAAACAAAAATTAAAGAGTCAGTCAGTAGCTAACCGGCGTTTCATGTTCACCGCCCACCAGCGAACAGGCATAAATCATCGCGCATCAACA
This sequence comes from Platorchestia sp. MABIK, assembly GCA_014220935.1. Classification (NCBI taxonomy): domain Eukaryota; kingdom Metazoa; phylum Arthropoda; class Malacostraca; order Amphipoda; family Talitridae; genus Platorchestia; species Platorchestia sp. MABIK. Next base: position 133,991 of record JACJUY010000228.1, on the reverse strand, counting down.
CTGCATCAGCCCGCCTAGAGAGCGGCAACAAGTAGCAACAAACCTATATTCTAAATTTACCTATCGCATAAACATGGAAGATCGTAAATTACTGCCCATCTTTTGAGTACATTTCCTGGACAGAACATTAAAAAGTGCAGAATCATGCTAAAGGGAAGACAACGATGAAATCTTAATTACATTTGAAACAGAAATGGCTGTTACCATTAACGAACGTACCGGAACCCTGAAAACGATCGTTTCTACTGCTTGTCGCAAACAAACTGACATTGCTCTCAAATTATTATTATTATATAAGAAAGTTTTAGCCTCCCTTCACCACGACAAAGATGTTCTAAGAGAGCAAGGATGAAGGCACCATTTAGTATGAAGTTGAGGGAACGCGGTATCTGTGCACAAGGGGCATAGAAACAGTGAGCTAAGAAAGAAGTTCATGAAACAAGAAAAAGTTGAAGGAGAAAGTAGTAGGTGCTGAAAAACAGGACAGCAATGAACCGAAAAAGATGGTCCCAAAACAAAAACAATAACAAAACAATCTTTTAACATTAATGCTATTTAACGTTTGGTATTTATAAAATTTCTAACAACTTTCGAATTTAAATTTGAGTCGAATACTGAAATTCAGTTGAACCCATTGCGATCAACGTGTTAATCTAGCAATGGTTTTACTTAGCAACGAGAAGCTGAGGTGAAGCCTCTTTTTCAATTTTAAGGTACTTGCGTGGGGTAGATTAATCCACATAATGCTTCCCGTACGTCAGGTAGGAAACTTCCATAAAGAAATTGCCTCCGTATTATCAAAATAATGTAGGTGTATAGAACCATATGTTGCAATGCACTAAATATACAGGAACTGCATCCAGAACAGCACAAGTTCATTATCCCACGACAAAAAAACAGCAAGCCCCAGCAATGGCTTCGCAACAGCACATGTCCATCCACCTCGACAATGAAACAAATGGTTCGCATGCTCCAATAAACAACGCAACAAGGCAGCACGCAACAAGGCAGCACGCAACAAGGCAGCACGCAACAAGGCAGCACGCAACAAGGCAGCACGCAACAAGGCAGCACGCAACAAGGCAGCA
>JACJUY010000228.1:121697-132337 GCA_014220935.1 Platorchestia sp. MABIK | reverse complement strand
ACAGCACGCAACAAAACAGCACGCAACAAAACAGCACGCAACAAAACAGCACGCAACAAAACAGCACGCAACAAAACAGCACGCAACAAAACAGCAGGCCCCAGCAAATGGCGGCAGAACAGACCGGCAGCGAGGGGGCCGTGAGCCACCTCCAGGTAGTACGTGTTGTTGTCCAGGTCGAAGACGTAGCCGTTCACTTCGGTGCGGGGAGCGCGGGTGTAGCTGCACAGCAGGCTCCCGTCCACCAAGCTCGCCTCTATGTCCGTAATTCCCGCGTTGGGCTGCCCACAAACACGGTCCTCAACACTTCATTTGAACGCGCCTCGGATGTGCTCTATATAACTAGTGGCGATTACATTAGATGTTAGTTTAAGCCTCCCTAACCGATAAAAAAGCGTTCCGAAGAGAAGAAGGCAGAATTTAGTTTAGATTTGATTCTGTGTTAGTTTAAGCCTCCCTAATTGGTAAAATAATAAAGCGCTCCGACGAGAGGAAAGAGGAAGGCACCATTTCGTATGGTGATAAGAGAACTCGAAATCTATGCAAAAGAGGCAAAAAAAAACAAAGTTGGGGAAGAAGTTCATGAAAGAACATAAAAGTTAAAGAAGAAAGTAGGAGGTGCTGAAAAACAGGACAGCAGTGAACCGAGAAAAGGTGGTCTTTAACACATAAAAAAAAAAACATTTTATTTCAACAAAAAGAAGGCCTACCTTACTCGCAGCTCGGGCCCTCTCACATTTTCCCCCTGGGATCTATAACTAAGGTCACCGTGTGTACTACTGTTGTACTCAATTTTGAGGAAATTCCCGTGACTCAACGGCACAGGGCACAATTAATTTTACAAGCGCTATCATGAAAGAATGTGAAAATAACAAAAGCTGTCGTCTCATCATCCCCCGTATGTGTTTGAAATATTACAATGGCCGATAAATTTACATCAAATTTACCCGAGGAGTAAATTTTGCAAACAAAATAGGGGTAAATGACGTAATAAAAGCCACCACTAAAATCGCGAAGCAAGCAACTATAAGCTTTAAATCGAAATGAGTTATTTCTAACAAAATAAAATAAAATGAAATCATTTGTAATACTTCATCGCTGTTATTTCAATTATGTCTTCAAAAGTCTATTTTATTTCATTTTGCTTTGCTCATTTGAGAAGATCTTGTGCGGCAGTCACGCGCCGAGACACACAAATTTAACTCTTCAAATTTTGTACTCATATTTGCGTTACCACAGCCACCGTCAAGAAACAGGCGCAGGTATCAAGTTGTCTCCCATGCCAAAATTTGGACGATAGTGACAATCGGCCTAGCACTTTGAGGAGCACCTCAGGGAACCAATTACAAAAGAAACACAATCCATTGAAACTAATTTTGAAAGAGGACCGTTTCGTCCTGTGGGTCGTTGAAGGGTTAAGTGAGCCTCTGCCTCAAGTCACGGTGACCAGGCAACTCCACGACTGGTCACCAAGCCACCGAGGAGCGGCGCGGCCTGCGTATTTGGCAAAGTTCATAAGCTAACCTGAATTTTCATTCAACACGTCAAAACAGGTCAGATAAAGTCAAGCAATGGTTTGAAACTACTCAAAACAGAGCGAACAAAACCTAAATTTAGGGTGGAAACAGGGAAAGGTAACAAAAACATAAAATCATTACGTCTTCGAGGAACACATTGGAGTAGCCGCTATTGAACGTCATGACAAGGCTCGCCTCGTTGTTGTAACGCCGGCACGCCGCCACGCTGTCCTCTCCCTGCAGATAACGAGGACATAAGCAGAGTACAACAGCGAGAGCACTTAATAAGGTGTACAACAGCGAGAGCACTTAATAAGGAGTACAACCGCGAGGGCTTCAGTTCAATACAGCAGGGGGGACACAAATACAATGCAGAAGTGTGAAACTCTCGTTTACGAGTTGCAATCCTACTCCGTACTCCCACACAACTGTGGGTGTTGTGGGCGACATGCTCATCTCACAACGCCTGCACATCTCACCATACCTGCACATCTCACCATTCCTACACATCTCACCATTCCTACACATCTCACCATTCCTACACATCTCACCATTCCTCCACATCTCATCATTCCTCCACATCTCACCATTCCTCCACATCTCACCATTCCTGCACATCTCACCACACCTACACATCTCTCACCATTCCTGCACATCTCACCACGCCTACACATCTCACCATTGTTTCATCAAAAGACAAGCCTCCGGCTATGTACTCTTCGCCAGAACTGAAAGCCACGTCGCCCACAACTTCGAAGTGGTAGCCGCCGTCAACCTTCGAGTAGGTGAACAAAGCTTTGCAGCTGAAAAAAACACACACAGTAGCGTTAATGTTTCATTAACAGGGAGAATTTAATTGGTCGTACATTCGGACAAAAATTTATAGTCTTCGGGAAACCCTGACAGCTGCGCCTTCAAAGGGGAAATTAGCGCGGGGACCGATGTGATCCACCAGTGGGAGTAAATTTCTCGTTAAATACTTTGACTGCGGCAACTAAATATTAAGCTCAACGTCAAACTAAAACATAAAGTCAATTGTAGTAAACTATTTTGAGAATACCAAACATGAACTGGATAGTGCCTTCATTTAGCTTTCATTAAGTATTTATAAAAATTGAATTTGCGACTACTGGTCGGTCAGCAGCATTATGAAAATTACCTCTGTGTACCACTGGTGGCACACGTCGCAGTCGAAATGTTAAGTAACGAGCACACTGAGGGGAGTGCGATCTCCTAGCCTAACTGAGGCAGTTGCGCAGTTAGGCTCGTAGCGTAACACTGATAAGTTGACGCGCTTTATGAGCATGTCCCTACCTAGAGCTCTAGTTTACTTTGTGTTTAGCTAATTCGATAATTTTACTCATAGGCAAATCAATTCCTGGTTGATCAGTTTGGATATTAATTATCCAGACTTTTCCGTTGTGCCCTGGACGTCTGGATCTTAGACATCTTCTGTGACTGGAGAACAACCACAGCCTTCTATTCTAATTCATAAGCTACAAAGTAGATGAGATGTAAGGGTAAACTTCCCCAACCGCACCAAAGGCACCAAGAGACAGTGAAGACAATAAGGAACAGGGAGAAAATTGGTCCCTCATAGATCTTTTCCCAATTTCTTTTCTTGCTCGTTGTAGTCTCTTTAATGAAGGAATTGTTTTTGAAGCAGTAGATGAAGAATTTACGCCATTTGAAATGGATAAATACCATTAGGTAAAGTCATAAATCAGTTCAAGCCTGCTTACTCACAACAAAGGTGTTTCAAAGAGAGGAAGGATGAAAGCGTCATTTAGTGTGGGATTGAGGGAACGGGGAATCTACGCACAAGGTGTGTTCCCACACAAGATCCCGAGCGCTAGAAACAGCAAGTTAGGAAGCAAGTTTATGAAACAAGATGAAACCTGAAAGAAAAAGTAGAGCACGCGGAGGTTCAGGTCATCAGTGAACCGAAAAAAAAGATGCTCGTCTGATGGTCTGTTACAAAACAAAAACCAACTCTATCCCAGAAAAAATTGGCACACTTTACTTCAGCTCGAGACCTCACATCTGCCCCTGAGAGCGCTAATGCCCATAGATACAACAGGTGCGCCTCGTGAGTAGGAAGAGGGGAAGGGAGAGATGTACGTTTTCATAGACATACGAAGTGCTACAAAAAAAACTGGTCGGCAGTGATTAGTTCGAAGAAACCCAGCGACACCGCATTTTGTATCACACGAGCTAGGTGACATCAAATTTTCTGCATAACCCTGCACATTCGTCTCCTAAGGGAAGTTGGAGCAAATTCAGTCAAAGCTAGGGAGGGCTGACAAAATATGCGTTTGGATGGCATGGCTTAGCAGAGTTGAAATAAGACAATAACAGCAACGATGATGTCCTAGACGGTAAAATGGCATAGAAGAGCTGAAATAGAACAATAATAAGGTGAAATGGCTTACAAAAGTTGAAATAGAACAACAATAATGTGGAATGACATAGAAGAGTTGAAATAAGACAATAACAAGAGGGACGACGGGGTGCCAGGAGAAGGCCGGAGCAGAACACTCACTCGAGTCCGTCCACGCAGCCGGTCGGCAGCCCGAAGCAACCTTTGTTGACGCCACAGCCCACGTAGATGGGGGCCACAGACCCGCTCTGAAAATGTTCAAAACGCATTGTAATGGAGCTAAAATGATGCATTCAGTCTCAGAGTTATGTTTCAAACCGTTGGGGTAAATGCAGTGAATAGACTTCACATCAATTTACAAGCCATCGCAACAGCATTCCCAAATACCTCCCTCTGAATTTTCAATGTGAGTGTTGTATGATTTTACCCTGCCTTATATTTCAGTGACAGAGATTCCGTAGAAATCCCTAAGAATTAGGAAGAAAGTTATTCTATTTAAAATTACAAATACACAAGAAACTTATTCCTTCAATTCCAAATGCAGGAACAATAAAGCTACACACGCTGTAATTACTAGATCAATTTCACATCGAGTCCAAAAGGAGGTCATTCAACTTCGAGGTAACATAACCCTTCTCCAAATTGGTATTATTATTAAGCTACAATTCAAGGATTTGTATCTTCATAAAAACAACTATCATCATACCAAATACAAGATTTGGTTCCCTTCACTGCATGTCAGTAACTTCAAGTCATATATTGCAAAATCACGAGAAAGTAGTCGTTGTTTAGGTTAGCCAACTAAAAAAATTAAAATGATCAAAGTTTCCAAATTTTGTATGAAATGTTGTTGGACTGACTTATCGATTGCTTTTCAGCATACAAAACACGAATTGTAACAAAAAATATGCAAGAGTAATATTCTGTAAGAGTATAATAGCGCAACCTTGACTTTAAAATATAGGGTAACCAGCTTTTTGTTGTCCAAACTCCAACATAAGGTGGGGTTCGTTGAAATAAATACGTTCTACTCAGTAACCGTGAGGTTGAAAATGCTCCATTAGAAAGTTAAAAAGAACTTGAGATTTTCACATGGCCTCCAAGGTCTCCTAGTATCACACTCCTAAATTCATACTTCTGAGAACATTGGAAGAGTTTGGGATTCAGAACACCGATTCATTCCGAAGAAAACATCGGAAGAATTGTTAGAACCTCAGCAAGGACTCGTGAACTCCTGGTGTCTTCGTCCGGCAGGCATTGCACCGACGTTTGAACGCCTGTACAGCAACAGCTGGGCACCAAGTTGAACATCTTTTGTCTTTTGTGAATACCTAACCTCATTTAGAATAGCTATTTCTTGCGGTTGTAATAATTAAGGTTTTTATTTTGGTTACCGTGTTAAAAAATATAAATGCTTCCCTAACTTCTACATTTCATATTCCTGCCACTCTCAAAGTATGATTTTTCCGCAATACATTTCCAATTCCGAGCCCTTGTAACTCTTTAGCGAAGTCTTTTCGACCACACGGTTATTGAGTAAAACGTGTTTACTTCAACGGTCCCAACCTTGTGTTGAAGTTTGTTCAGCAAGTGCCAGTCCCTATGTACGCACACTTCATTATAAGGCGAAGAACAGTTTGAACAAAATTAGTACAAAATACACAACTAAAAGGATAAGGTAACCTAAATAAAAAGGGGAAAAATGCACAGTCATGCAAATAAGGAACGGTCCTTAGTTTACTGAAGAGCAGAACAAAATAGTACATCAGAAACCCTTGGTTTAATGAAGAGCAGAACAAAAGAGAACATCAGATACTTAGTTACACGCCGTCGTCCCAGCGCAGCCCCTGTCCATGCGAAGCTGCTCGTCATGCACTACAGTCCTCGCAGGGAAATAGCAACACCAAATACCTACACAGACACTCAGTGAGTTTCTAGTCAATAAAATTCTAAGAGATTAGCCCAAAAAGCGCTCTATTCCAAGCCAGCACAAGTGTAAGGGAATGTACAAGACAGAAACACGCGCTACTTCCCGCCCGTAAACACGCGCTATTTCCAGTAAATGAAGTTCCCAGAGAAAACGGCCAGCGCGCTATCTCTCGTAATGAGATGAAATAACACATTAACTAGGAAAGTACTATTGACTAAGAACAGTAAAATAAAATACGAATATACAGAAGAAGTTCACACATCTCATTCGCAGGAAGTTTCCACACATAATTTGAAATCAAGCTGAGTACTTTCATCAAAATAAAGTTCTTTAATACCCAAAATATAGAATCCTATAGTTCTACTTCGCTAAGATTAGATTGCGATTGCTCTACTTCCTATTTACTGCAGTTTTGCACTAGGGAGAAAAATATTTTGTCGCACATTAGTCAATTCTAAACGCATGTATTACACAGGCGAGAATTTCAGTCGCACATCAGAAAAAGGTCAGTTTTAGGTAATTAAAGCTAAGCTCGTTTCGTATACTGGCGTATTTCCAAGCGAGGGCATGCATACACTTGACCAGTCAAGGTAAATTGTAGGAAAATTCAAATGAATATAAAATAGTATCATATTTTACACCGAATAGAACATTTTCAGTCTTGTATTTCACAGGAAAAAAATATTTAATCATATATATATATATATATATATATATATATATATATATATATGTATATATATATATGTATATAAAAGGAGTTACCGCATTCACTTTCCTTAAAATAAAACTAACGAGGCACCAAGCTTTAAGAAAAAAAATACTAATTATAATGGATGTGAGAAATAATAAAATACTAAATTCCAACGTGTCGAGCGTCTTCAGCTCACACTAAACAAAGACCCAGCGAGCTATGAACAAAAAGGATAACAAAAAAATTAAATTCAACACTGGTTGCTGAAACATGGATTGCAAGCAAAGCAATGTACTGAAGATACATAAGCCATAAAACTCCTGATACTTGCTACCGTGAATACACGCAGCATTTCATTAATAAAGAACTTCAACTTCATTACGAAAGAACTTCAACTAGTTAAAAGACTTCTACTACGATACTAGTGTGAGGAGGGCGAATTGGCCGAAGAAGAGTAAAAAATACGAAGCCTGTCTATATTCAGTAGTTAATTACAAAAACTACTTTGGCAGTGCAGACGAGCGCTAGCACAAGAGGTTGAGAGCGTGGAGACCTGCTAAGCAAAACGTTACATAAATCTTTTATAGTAAAAAATACGTAACATTAAAATCTTTAATTAACTGGCCACGGTTCTGATGCACCATTCTCGTCAGGCGGCGGCGCCCGGTTCTTTGTGCAACCAACGTGTTTATCTGCGAAGGATGTAGTGGTGCTTAAATTACTCGTCATCTCCCAATGTGAGTGTTCTTCTCCGAGAATCCTGTATCCGGAGCTGCTCGACGTCGCCGGTGTTGGAGTTATATGCTGTATATCCTCTCCATTCGCAGATCTCTGCACCTACCGCTGCCGCCTCTGTCTTCGTAAAATTCCGCCGCCGCTTCATCTCCTACCTCAAGATTTAGAACTTGGGAGCCAGATCTTCACTTCACTCCTAATTTATTTGAAATCTCCTTTTCCTCTCAAGAAACGCGATATGTACACGAAAAGCTTACATCATGTGATATCTCTAAAATACGAAGTTATACCAACTTTTACTAATACAGCCCGCAACTGCCCCTTTAAAATCATGAACAGATTAAATACATAAACATCCAGTTGGCAAAACGGGGCTCAAAACTTTTGAAAAAATTGTTGTTTGACCACTCTCCGAAAGGTGGAAGAGGCATGCTTACTGCATCTTTCATCCCAAGCCCAAAACATAGAGCTGCCAATACTTGTGCTCTTCGAGGGACTTAGCTGGTGGCTAACTGGTGTACTCGAAATCCTGAAGCGACACGGAGGCAACATTAGCACACCGTCCAGGTCGGCACTTTTGAACGAAGGACGAGAGGAACAATTTGAGGCGATAAGCTCAGCGTGGATGAGCTACTTTCATTTTAAAAATAGTTCTTTATATTAGAGCATTCATTTGCGTAGTCATTCTGAGGATCACACGATAGAAGTAACAAAACAAATGAACAAATTAATTAGACGAAGACGAATAGCATAAATCCCATACATCATCGAAGGGTTCAAAAAACAAAGGTCACCTGCTAATTGCGAGCGAAGCAACCAAGTAAGGGAAAGCTGAATAATAGCGATACAAAGAAAGAATACGTTTTTTAATTACCAATCCAACAAAAAAAATGCAATTTACATCAGCAAAGGAATGGCCAGAAGTTCGTTAGCGACCTGCGTCAACTAACCAGCATGAACCGTTCAAGAGCTCCCCTTGGAGCACGCCACTTGACTTGAGCACGCGAGATGGGCCGCGTGTGTCGAGGCGCAGGCAACTCACGGCGCACCATTCGAGTTCTTGCAACGGTATTACGCAAATCTTTGAACGCAATACCCGGTAGTACACAAACAATTCTTGAGGGGAGAATAACCTTGCATCCGACAAACTTAAAATGAAGAGGGCTTATCAGCTTGCGAGTATTTCCAGATATTGAAACAATTCTTACAGCAGAATCTTTTTAAAATATAGAGCTTGTTCCAGTGTCTCGCTAGACGAAAACGCTTATACCAGCACACCTCTTCTTGTGCTGAATTTCGACTGCACGAGGCATGGCGACCACATGCCAGCGACTACGGCATCTTCCACGCACTCGTTGTCCTCAACTAGCAGTGAAAATTGACATTTGGCTATTGAGAAATGCTACGTCACACATACATACAATGTTGAGACTGCAGAAGTAACAGAAAGCCCACAGCAAACCGTGTCATTACATTAATTGGCCACTTAATAAAATACCTTGGTACTTATGAAAAGAAACCCAATTAGGAAAAAGAAATATTAACTTTGAGAGAGAAGTTAGTATCATGCGACATTGAAATGATTATTCTTGAAGTACTACACACATGGTCGTATTAGACTGAGAACTAGTGACACAGACACAGTACCGCATCGCACCGCCATAGTGATGTTACTCAAGCCACCAGAGCTGCCCAGAAAGAAGGAACAGGTCAATTCGATCACGAACTCCGGCGATGCGGACGCGCGTGGGGGAGCCGGCAGTGGTGGAGGTGGGCGGCGGTGCGGTGGTGGGACGGCCTCGGAAGTTGCCGAGCAGCCCCCGCCGTCGGGTGGTGGGACCCCCGCCACCGGCAGCAGCAGTGGGAGAGGAGGCCGTCGTGGCGGCGGGGGAGGCCTTCGTGGTGGCAACAAAGTCAGGTAAGGCAGGTGAACCATCGGTCGGGACACCATCGGTGCTCCCTACAACCGCACTAGGCGCGTCCGTGACCCTTATAGCGACATCCCCAGGGTTGCTGCCCTCTACCACCCGCCCACTCCCACTCACTGCTTCTGTCGTGCTCGGGTCTGAAGCAGAACGCTTCACCGTCACCTTCTCTGACGTAATTTCCGTCCAGAACACTTCATAGCTCTCCACCACCGTGGCTCTGTAACAAACCATATTCATCATTTTACAATGTTAGAAGCGCTTTAGTTAGGTCATTACTTCATACGAAAAGACTTCAATGATGTTCGGAAATATTCATTTAGTATTTAGCTTCTTGAAAACCAGGAAAACTGTTCAAATTGAAATCATATTTAATTCTAATATAAAACTTCTCATAATAAATGCTTTAAAAAAATTTACTCATTCTGTAAAACTTTTCGGAGACCAGCTCCATTCTCAGTAAGTCAATCTGTAGAAAATTGAAAAAACTTCAGTCAAATCTAAAGAACACATATTTGCAGTAAAAAGTGACGCATAAATTTGCAACGGAAATTAACTACGTGTACTATTAAGAAGGGGGTTTTTCTCTGGCTATGTGTAGGGATTCTAAAATGCTCAAGTTTAAATCATTCGGGGCAGTACGTACAATTTCAAGATGATCTTCCCAAAACATTTTCATACACACAGGGTATTAGGAGGCTTGTCACAAGTCTTCGGGCTTTCTCTTGTTCTGCATACACTGCACCTCACAACTGATGAATCTTTCTCTTGCAAGTGTGTCCGTCAGGTGATGTCATTTTTTCCATTATTTGTTAACTGATCATAAGCATTTCTCTAGCTAAATAAAATGTTCCCCTTATGCGTAGAGGTAGGTGTACAGACTTTGAAGGACCGCACATACCTAATGACATTAAAAAGCCCTCTCCGAACAGCTGACGAAGAACTACGGTCGACATTTAGCAAAACAAACGAGAAGCACCATAAACATTCAGATCGCCGGTCTCTGAGCAATCACTCTGCTAAAATTGAGAAACATTTCTTCAGCACACACTGAAATCTTGAACAAAAATCGACGAAAGACCGTGATGGTGACACGCGATAGTGTTATCGTTCACAAACAGTGGATCTATGATGCAGCTTAATGGAGGCTCTCAGGGAGCGCCATACGTCAAGCCATACAGCGAGTGTTCAGCAAACACTGCGCACCGAGTGCGTTGTCTTCTCTCTCTGTGGGGGGAGTTGAGCAGCACATTTTGAACAAGAAGGCCCTGGTTTGATCACATTTAGGTACCTGCGATATTTTGTAGTTCGGTACCTGCGATATTTTGTAGTTCGGTACCTGCGATATTTTGTAGTTCGGTACCTGCGATATTTTCTAGTTCGGTACCTGCGATATTTTGTAGTTCGGTACCTGCGATATTTTGTAGTTCGGTACCTGCGATATTTTGTAGTTCGGTAC
>JACJUY010000228.1:107079-120660 GCA_014220935.1 Platorchestia sp. MABIK | reverse complement strand
CCTGCGATATTTTCAAGTTCGGTACCTGCGATATTTTCAAGTTCGGTACCTGCGATATTTTCAAGTTCGGTACCTGCGATATAGAATTTGGGAAGCTACAGCTCTCCAATGATCATAGCAAGCGGGGATTAAAAACCGAATGAAGGCTCCCTGACCATTTGAAGAAGGCACAATTTAGTATGGAGTTGAGGGAACAGAGTCTATACAGGAGATTTTTCCCCAGACTTGATGTACAGAAACAGCAAAATTGAATAAAATTTATGAAAGAAGATGAAATGTCAAGAAACAATAGGGGTTGAAAAAAGGACAGCAGCAAACCGAAAAAAAAGGTGGTCCGTAATGAAACATAAAAGCTGTTCCATTTCTTAAGCCTACAGTTCGGAAAACCTTATGCCCACAGTTCGGAAAACCTTGTACCTACAGTTCGGAAAACCTTATGCCTACAGTTCGGAAAACCTTTTGCCTACAGTTCGAAAAACTTCAGGCCTACAGTTCAGAAAACCTTATGCCTACAGTTCGGAAAACCTTTTGCCTACAGTTCGGAAAACCTTATGCCTACAGTTCGAAAAACTTTATGCCTACAGTTCGAAAAACTTTATGCCTACAGTTCAGAAAACCTTATGCCTACAGTTCGGAAAACCTTATGCCTACAGTTCGGAAAACCTTATGCCTACAGTTCGGAAAACCTTATGCCTACAGTTCGAAAAACTTTATGCCTACAGTTCAGAAAACCTTATGCCTACAGTTCGAAAAACTTTATGCCTACAGTTCAGAAAACCTTATGCCTACAGTTCGGAAAACCTTTTGCCTACAGTTCGGAAAACCTTATGCCAACAGTTCGGAAAACCTTGTACCTACAGTTCCTCTCATTTTCCCATGTCAGCGTCCATTCCCCTAATCATCACAGAACTATCCTATCAAGAAGGGTTTTCTTATACATAAACATTATAATTACGTCACATGAATAACGTCTAAAAATAGATGTATCAATAAAAAGTTGGATGTATTAATAAAAGAGCACAAACCCAAGAGCTCCACATGGCTTACAATTGTACGTGGTCAATACCAAAACGAACGTTTCGGGCCTTAAGCCATCATCAGCTGTCAGATCTGCAAATCCAAACAGAGAATTGAACAATACCATCCCGGTAATTGCACACATCACACACAACTGGAGACATTCACACAACAGCAGTTGCGCGCAGACTGCCATACCCTACAGGCTACACCCAAGTAAACAAAAATCTTACATATATAGCAAAAAACTTGAGAGTTCTCGAATCTCTTCTTACGTATATATATATATAAGAACAAACCCAATCATTAACGATATGCAGGGTCTGCATCCCTTGCTTTTGGTCGCGCAACTATAGCTGTAGACAACTATAGCTGTAGACAACTATAGCTGTAGACAACCATAGCTGTAGACAACCATAGCTGTAGTTGCCCTTTTTGTTTACTTTTAATTACGCGTCATTGTTCTTTTAGTTCACTTCCCTTTGCATGGGTTCAGCTGCTAGGGATGAATATCATTGATAAAAGTCTGCTCGCAACTACTGCTGCGTTAATGTCTCTAGTTTTATGTAAGGTGTGCAATTGCCTAAACAGTAGTTTTCTCAGGGTTATTTCAGGGGGAGGGTTTTCTCAGGGTTATATTTGCAGATTTTATAGCTAATGAAGAGTGAAGGCCCAAAAGTTCGTTTTAGTATTGACTACATACAATTTTAAACGATATGAAGCTCTTTGTTATTTGCCCTCAACTATCCATTAAAATCTGCTTAATCAGCCAAATCTACCATCTTCGATGCATTCAACACTGTCTATGTTCGGTATATCACAGCTTAGTATATCAAGTCTCATATTTCAACACTTTTTCAGTGACACAAAAAATATTTCTTAGCAAAAGACAATGAATTTTATCAAAAATCTTTGCTGCGAAAAACTTTAGAGAACGGGAACCTGAGTAGCACCCACTCTACGCCTCCACTTATTCATTAATCTAATGAATGTGTCGTAACACCTCGAATGCGGCAGGTAAAACTGAATTTCAATCCTCAACTCAATCTTAAAATCAATTATACTAAGCCATTTTGAAAATAGCAAACATTAACTGGATCGTGCCTTCATTTCGTTTTGATAAAGTATTTATGAAAATTGAGTTTGTGACTACTGGTCGGTGAGCAGAACTATGAAAATTGCCTCCGTGTACCACCGGTGGCTCACGTCGCAGTCTTAGTGTTAATTTGAATGCAAAAAATTAAGCCAAGTACGACAAACACGATACTTTCCACTACTTAGCATAAGATTCATATACTTTCGGTCCTGTTCAAGACATCATTTGAAGTGAAAGCGTTAAGCGAACCCATGGTTTTTATTAAGCAACAGAATTGATTACATCTCGACATCTAATCGCAGTGCTCTTCACTAATAATGTAAGAATCGCAAAATCGCATTGAAGTTGCTCGTGTTGTGTATGCAATATACAGAGGAGTCATATTCGCGCACAGGAAAAAACCTGGAGCGAAGAGATAACACAAAAAATAATTGCAGTTTTCTTTTTCCACGAAGCAAGAAGCTGTGAGCACAACCTTCGTTCTCGCGCTAGCAAATTAGTTCTGTTCGTTGCCTTGACTCCTTCGTTGACTGCATGCTGCAGTGCGCTAATGACGGAAGACGTCGCCACAATCAAACTAATCTTAATTTTGACTAAGCAGAGCTTTTACGGAGGCGGAACAGGCAATCTCGACTATTACTTACACAAAAACTTTATATGAATGAAGCCACTCTCATCATCGTCGACTAATGACATCAGGGGAAGTATTTTCCTTCAAGTGATTGAGCGGTTAGCCTTCAGAATAGATTCCTCAGAACGTAAGATGAGCGTAAAGTAATGCACAAAGATTCTTCAGCAAGACGCAATGCGCGCTTTTGGATTTTTGACAACGTTATTCATCAATTGATACCAAGAGCACCTCGAACCCTAACCAAACTCACACGATGTAAAATGAAGCTTTAAAAATGTCCCGAAGTTCATACATGAAACTTGAACATCGTCAATCTATATCAGAAACACTTCGGCTACATAAAAAGAAATTTTAATAAAATTAATCAATTTAGTCAGCTCGAGCAATCGAACCCGCATGCGATGGGCGATCGCTTACTTGGTGTCGTTCACTCGTTTGAAAAAGACGCAAAATCTTCATGAATTCAACAAAGAAATAAGAATAGATATAGGTAAATAAGAACAAGAGCTACAGAAAAATATTTCAGGTCGAAGAAGTGGAATGAGATAGTAGGAACTAGAGCACGGAGGCCAGGGCTGGGTGACGGTATTGTTCTGCACCGCACGCCAGACACGGTCGCTGCTTCCGCTGGTTCCTCTACAGTTCAGTCGTTCTTAATTAACCTGGGTTCGACCGAACCACTGGGTTCAGCATGGCTCAGTTTGTGCACTAATACAGTATATAGGTATTTGCATACATTTGAATTTGAAGAAAAAAGCACATTTTATTTTTCCAACTACGAAGGGTTCGATGAATGCATGTATGGAACTTGTGGGGTGGAGTACCTCCAGCGAGGGAACCCCTGCTCCGCACCGTGACCCAGCCCTCAGCGACTGCACTTGGCGTTATTCTGTACGACTCCGCATGCTCACCAATGCTGACAATTTAGAGTGAACGTGCTAAGAATCAACCCGAGGCGTCATTACAGCAGTGTACTTTCAGACTGATTCGTACGTTTAATCTAATGACACTCGTCACATAATCATAAGGAATAATTTTATCTTCTTCACATTGAGCTCCCAGCGAGACACAATAACGCAAACACGATGACACAAAGCACGTATAAATTACGCGGAAGTGTAATCGATGGCCGGAAAACTTGAGCTTCAAATAATGAAAGTTTTCCGGGCACTTACTACCAGCAGTCGGTGGAAAATTGCCACACCATGATCATTCTGCCAGCAATATTGCGCCTCATCTCCACTTGCAGGACCTGAACATTTCAGGCCCAAAAGCTCTCCCCCAAACCCACAAATTTACACGCCGACAATTTTGGGTGAGCGGCCTTGGCGTACGCACGAGTTTTCGCAACGCTGATGTCGCGCCTCAGCCGGTCCGGCGTGTGGTCCTAAACGTGAGACAGCGTGGCGCTACGCTCACTGCTCAGTCTAACTTTTTCGCTGCCTGCATTCATCTTTTTCGCCGCCCAAGTGATTTAAGTCATTAAATCGTTTGGGCGGCGAAAAACATGCATGCAGGCGGCGAAAAAGTTGGACTGGGTTTAACACATTCATGGCGGTGTGAGTGTGACCCACCGGTGGGTCGTGCTTACGTTTTTCCAGCTGAAAAACAACCCATCGATGGGTCGTTTGAAAAACTTCTAACAATTTTTTTGAACTAATGGTATTTTACACAGGTAATGTTTGCTATTTATAAAATTGTTGACCTTTTTTGATTTTAAATTTGAGTTTGGTATTGAAATTCAGTTTACCCATCGCAGTCAACGTGTCAACATTCTCTAATCTTTGACTCATTAGCAAAATGGCAGCCGCCCTTTCCTTCCCTCACTTGACTTACTCAGAGGAACTTTGATCTAATTGCTACACTCATTCCCTCGAGTCCCGATTTCATGGGGTAATTCCTCGAATGCTCCCGCACACTTCCCCAGCCATAACCTGCTTTGTTTACGCCAGCACCTGCACTCCATGCCTCCTCAGTCTCCCTTCACGTCCAGGTGCGTCAAGCTAACTACACACACGCTACTCAGTTGTGGTCTTTCCGTCACCCCATAGAGCGGATGCATTTCTCTCTCACTTGACACTTTGACCGCGACGGGTTAAACTGAAGTTCAGTATTCAACTCAAATTTAGAGTCCACTGTAGTAAGCAATTATGAAAGTAGCAAACATTAACTGGATCGTGCCTTCATTTAGCTTTAATTAAGTATTTATGAAAATTGAGTTTGTGACTACTGGTCGATCAGCAGCATTAGGAAAATCCCCTCTTCAGCGGTGGCGCACGATGCGGTCAAGGTGTCAAGACAGCCCAACTGTCATTTTCCTCCGCAACATGTGTACTTCAATGCTACTATTTTTGTTGTCGGTGATGCATTTTATATTATATTGTTATTCCCAGACCTTAGCAAACGGCCGAAATAAATTATGTTTAAAAATACTCAGTAAAAAATGCTAGCTGTTTTACGTTTAATGCGCAGTAAGATTTCCTCCACACGACACCGGTCAGTCTACTTTAGGCAGGGAAAATAATGAAATCAGACATTGCATCCGATACTTTAGGGAAGGCAAACTAGCCACAGGTATCGGCGTGAATGCAAAAGAGAAATTCGCAAAGAATGCAAAAGAGAAATTAGCAAGAAATACAGAGGAGTAACACCAACAATTGGTTGCTTCAATTTACATTGCCATTGCACACCTATTCTACTTGGATGGTGCTCTGTTTGGTGCTTTGGATTTGGACTGTTTTGGTTGACTCAGGAGTGAGTGAACCAGGGGAAAATTTACCCCTGGTTGAGAACCTCTGGATTACTGCTTCAAGACTCTTCACTACACTGCACATCGCAGAGAAAGCGGCGGTAAGAGCGACGTCGGCGGCAGCGTACACACCTGAACACGACGTCGCCCGCGTAGTCCTCCGGCGGCTGCCACTGCACGACCACGCTCTGCTTCTCCGATGAGTCTTTGTGCGTCACGCCGTTCTGAGGGAAAAATTTGGAGCTCAGTAGTTACCTCCAGCACTCAAAACAACCGCTCACAAACAAAGAGTCCGAGAGCATTGCAGCAGGTCCAGCCTACAACAGAGCGCCGTGTTCACACACCAAGCCAAAGTACACTAAAACGCGCTAGAAATTTGAAAATCGTCCACCAGGAGAAAGCAAGAGTACACAGAAGGAATAGTCCCAAACTGAGCACCATTTCTAAAGAGAGCAAAAGTCAGGGTAGAAGAAACAAGGTAGGGTTAAAATCGGTCATTTTTCCGTCGACCGTGTGGCAATGCTGACGCCATGGCAACGATCCAATGGCAGCGCTCATATTGCATCTGGCAACACTGCTAGCCCCAAATCTGGCATCACTATTGGCCTAACGACATGTCGCAATTGGGACGTCATAAATTTTGCTTGAAATAAAGCCGTTTTACTGCTAGCCCCAAATCTGGCACCACTATTGGCGTAACTACAAGTCGCATTTGGGACGTCACAAAGTTTGTTTGAAATAAAGCCGTTCTATTGGCTAGCCGAACAAGAGGAGGTGTTCCCCCCCACTGGAAATGACTTTACCTTGTTTCTTCTACCGTAAATAAGTGGCCAAAAAGTACAAGCCACCATGTTTCACACGCACGGAGTGTCAGCTCCACAGCAGTCACGTCGACAGCTTCCAGAGCAAACGATACAAAAGATCTCGTGTGCAAAGGGTTCAACCATTCCCATTGTGTGTATTGCAAGCAGGATAGGATCGAGCTGACAAGTGTGTTTCCCTATTCACTACAAGTGGCAATATCCGTGACAGCCACCGATTTGCAGACCAACACACACACACACACCGAACACAGTACGCACACAACCATTCACTAAATCTCGCGTAGGTTATAAAAATATGTAAAAATTTGTTAACAAAAACTATCCCCTAACAGAAAGCGCGAAGCTTACTCAGTAAATTAAATCAATAATTTCCGTTTGTTAAAGACATCTATAGTTCTAATAACGGCCTTTATGCGTTCTGACATGTGGCGCACAAACTTGAGTCAAGTCGCGGGCTCGATTTTCTATAGTTGTACGTAAGTTTCTACATCCAATTCTCGTTAACTCTCGTTTTTGCACCTCCACATATTTCCCTCAAAAAGATTGCAGATGTCTGAATGTGTTTGGGTCCGGAATCTGTGGAAGCTACTCCATTAACCTCACATTTTTCAAACTGAATCTTCGATGTTCGGAATATTTGGCAAGGACTAGTGTTTAGTTGGAAAGTTGCTTCATCTGGGACGTTATCGTTGAAATTTTCTCCAATAGAAGTTGGTCTGCTGAGTCGAACACCCTCATGAAAGCGCTGGAATTCTACTCTCACCAAAAACAGCATTCTTGTCCCTGAAGACGGCATGCATCCAGCCCCAAACCTGAGCCCCATCTGAGAACTTGACAGTTGGGGCAACGCGTTCAAGATTATAGGTTTTCCTACTCTTAAACAAACATAGACAACTACAAGAATTCCAAAAAGCTGAGGCAAACGAACATTTTTAAAAACCATTCTTAGATGGTTTTCAAAAATCATCAAACCTGAAATTATTTCAATTTTTGGATTATTTATCGACTCCAACTTCATTCAAAAAGTTGTTTTATCAGACCAGACAACTTCGCCCAATCATCGGCCGTCCAATTTTTATGCTATTCAACATAAACAAGTTGCACCTTTTCCACTCGCCTCGAACAGCAACGGCTTTTGTGCAGTCTTACATCCTTCGAGACCATCTTCCACCAACCTTCGCTCACCAACAACCTTCCACCAACCTTCTCTCACCAACAACCTTCCACCAACCTTCACTCACCGACAACCTTCTCTCAAAACCGCCTCCGTTAGAAGCTCATAAAATTTTCCACATGCACATGTTACGCAAGTTTTTTGTTCATCATGGAACGAAGAACGAACCACAACTCACCTCTACCCTACTAAAATCAATTTTCTTAAAAACGCACATTTACCCAACTTTTGTCTTGATACCATTTCACCTCACAACTTCCAAGTGGCTTTAGTTAAAAACATTTCCCTCTGCGTGTCCATACATAACACGATCTTTCGTCCCCAATACTGGACGACCACGTGTTACATCGGAGCAATGTCAAAAGAAAAGAACAAGAAGTAGCTTCACATGTTATGTAACTCTACTACTCCAGTGATAAAATGGAGACCCAACCCGGTCGCTATTGTAAGAACTCGTGCAAGTGCAGAATGGTCATTGCTAAACGCGTCGACCGCGTTAGACACACAGCGCAGGACACACAGAGCACCAAACAGCAGGCGTTCAGTCACCTCATCGATAAGCAGCCTGACCTCACACTGCAGTCCTAGCGTCAGGAGCTAACGCGGCGGCTAACGAGGCCATCCCATGCCTAGCACGCTGCTTGCGATACGACCCATCGGTGGGTTGTGCCTACGATATTCCTGCTGCGATACGACCCATCGGTGGGTTGTGCCTACGATATTCCTGCTGCGATACGACCCATCGGTGGGTCGTGCCTACGATATTCCTGCTGCGATACGACCCATCGGTGGGTTGTGCCTACGATATTCCTGCTGCGATACGACCCATCGGTGGGTCGTGCCTACGATATTCCTGCTGCGATACGACCCATCGGTGGGTCGTGCCTACGATATTCCTGCTGCGATACGACCCATCGGTGGGTCGTTTGGAAAATTTTTAAATTTTTTTTAAATATATGGTATTTAATGGACCCAGTTAGTGTTAGGCTTTTATAAAGTTGCTAACAACTTTGAACCATTAATTTGAGTCAAATGTTGAATTTCAATCGCAGCCAACGCGCTAGGAAGTGGAATGCTTCTCGTACTCCCTAACTGAAAACGTGCAATGTTTGAGCTCCTCAAAACGTTGATGACGAGGCAAGTGACAATTCGTTGGTAGGATTCATGAAATTTTTTAACGCAATTAGAGATTCGGCGCTAGCTAATCTGGCCAATTTCCCATAATGCACAGATTCGTCCATTGCACATGCATACTGAAACCAAAAACAAACACGAGACAATCGCACGGCCTGATAAAACTGCACAAGGTTGAATTCCGCGGCTCCGCAGTAAACACTCGAGCCGTATTGAATTGTTGACTGTGACGAGGGCGGTGCAATCAATACACCCACCCCACCGCGGCCCACACCACACTCCACACAACCCGTCACGGCGGCTGCGGTTTGTCATGGCGGTCTGCTCGACGAGCTCGCAACACCTGCAGACAACAGCTCGCCAACATCGTCGCGCGTCAATTAGTGAGCCTCCTATGGTTTCTCAATCAACTGAGGACCTTTGAATTTAGAAATTTTTAAAGCTCAATGTCTTGTAATGCATCTAATGTATCCACCTTTTTGGAAATTAACGGATTTTCTTTCTTTTCTCTCTCAGCCTATAACAACCGTAGTCTTTCTGGTAAACGGCCCTCGAAACGAAACGCGAGCAAGCAGCACACGTTACGCTTGGGATCTCAAGCGCGTGCCGAGCCCAGCGTGTCCATTGCGAGACAAGAAATGCCAGGTCCCTCACGGTTCCCAAACGAACACATCACGATTCAGACATGTCATTCTGTACACCCTGAAATGAAATACTGCTTAAGCCAGCGCCTGTCTTTGAATTGAGCAATAGATTAACACCTTGCTAGCGATGCGATCCACCGGTGGGTCGGGCTTAAGTTTTTCCAACTGCGAAACGACCCATCGATGGGTTATTTGAAAAATTTTAACAATCTTTTAGAATTAATGGTGTTCAATATACCCAGCAAATGTTTGGTATTTATAAAAGTGCTAACAACTTGTGGCTTAAAATTTTTATTTGAATATTAAACTTTAATTTAATCCATCGCAGTCTAAGTGTTAAAAAATACCTTTTAAAACGCAGGAGATTGTGTAAAAGGAAGGTGAGAAGGTTTTGGAGCGCAGTTGACTGGGAGAGGCGTACCACAATGCGGAGTGTGTGGCCACTTCTGCTCCTGCTCCCTCTTGCGATTATCTTGTTTTGTTTCAGTGGCCACCGAGATTTCGTTCAGTTATTTAGCAGAGTGGCTGCTCCAGCCTCGTTACTTCGTTAATAATCCTTGTTTGAATGAGCTTTTTGGGTTAAATCGAATATAAGACTAACGTTAAATGAACAGGTCCTTGGGCCGGCAATAGCTTTAATTGTCATTGGACCGTACCTTCATTTCGCGTCTTCTGGTTCAAGATGTTTCTGCTTGTAAGCGGTAGGCGCCTAGCATATTAGATTAGGTACATTAGATGCCTAAACTAACATCTAATACCTAAGGCGTTTCAAAAGGAGGAAAGCCCTATTTAGTAGGCAATTCAGGGAACGCTGAATCTATGCACCAGGTACATAGAAACAGTGAGTTGAGAAAGAAGTGTGTGAAATATGATTAAAACTTGAAGAAGAAAGTAGGAAATGCTGAAAAACAGGAGAGCAGTGAATCGAAAACAGTGGTCCGTAACAAAACAAACAAAATTATTTCAACAGAAGAAAGGTCTACCTAAACATAAGCTCGAGAACTCACATATTCCCCCTGGTAAGGCTAATTATCATAGATACAATAGTTGTATCCCCCTGAGGAGACGGTATTTCTTCGTCGATCTGTCGTTCGCGTAGTATCGTCCTGTCTCGGAATTGCCGAAGATCATCTTGGATTATAAATCTCAATTTTCGATAAATGTCAACATGAAATTGCTGTGCTAAGTTCCACTAATAAATACAAAAACCATTGTTCAACAAACTTGATTCGGCTTTTTTAGCTCCTTTCCCTTTCTGACGGCATGAGGGCTGAAGAGTGTCTGAAATCCTCTTCGTAAACGAACAGTTAGGAGTCAGTGGAAATCGTAACATTAAGGTCACATGAAATCCAATAAAAACGAGCAGGAATGTATACAAGAATAACAATAACCACCGAACCGAAAACAAAACAAGAACGTTCCGCAGCACGGAACAGGTGACTGCAGAGCGTACCAACGCTGCCAAATGTCACTGCAGAACTTGCTCAATCACGGAGGAAAATAATAATTGTGACTAAACTGCCATAAATAATAATCGTATTAACTCATTCATAATGAAATTTTTCAAACTAATCCGTTTACTACGATAACACACTCGCAAAAGAAGCCAAGTACGAAAAAAAATTTAGGGATGAAGCACAAAATTGAAGAAACAAGAAGGCAATGTGGAGCTGGATGAAGGCATCATTCCAAGGGATGCAGAATTGAAGAAACAAGAAGGCAATCTTGAGACATGATAAAGGCATTATTCAAACAATGAAGGCTGACTTCATTTCTGTCGAGCGAGAGCGACACCACATGACATTTGAAGGCCAGCGAGCGCAGCGCACGAGACTTTCTGCCAGCGCGGTTTTCATTGCAAGTTCTGCGCCAAACTCGCCCTTCACGACACCGCCTCGACTTCACACTCGCACCGTAATGGTTAAACTCAAGCTCTTATTTACAGTCAAAAATAATTAGTAAATTTATAAATACCAAACATTTACTGGGTCCATTAAATACCATTCATTTTGAAAATATTGCTAGAATTTTTCAAAGGACCCACCGGCGGGTCGTACCGCAAGCAAAAGGTGTTTTGCGTTCACCGCAATTGCTTCAACTGAAGTTCGATGTTCCACTCAAATTTAAAGGCAATTGTAGTAAGCCATTTAGCAAATAGCAAACATTAACTGGATTTTGCCCTCATTTAGCTTTAGTTAAGTATTTATGAAAGTAGAGTTTGTCAATTCTGGTTGGTCAGTCGCAATTTGAAAATACTTTCCGTGGCCACCGGTGGCGCACGTTGCGGTCAAAGTGTTAATGCAACAAAATAATTGAAAGTTCAGGTCTTCACAGGCAATCAAAGGTATTGTTCCATCCGGGGGATACAATTAAAAAAAAGTTTTTTCAAGCAAAATTTTGAGCACTTGAGTAGTTAACGTTCCACAACGCTCTGGGTTGCTAAGCATGACTAAGAATGACACGCGTCCTAGAGAGCGCGCTCGAACGTGAGACGTAATGTGGGCACAAAATTCGATAACAGCTACTGGTGCAACGACTTGAACGAGGTCCAATTTCTGAGGCGGTAAAGTTGGTATTGATTTCTCATTTGGTTTCTCCAACCACTACCGAGACTTTGTTCACATACACAGAGTAGAACGGTCGAGTCAGAGACAAGTAAGCCTTTAGATCAGTGGTTCTTAACGTGGGTGAGGCGTGGGTGAGGTACAGTTTGTGCACTAATACACTCTATAGTCATATATACATGTTTTAAATTTGAAGAAAAAAACACATTTTTTTTCCAACTACGAAGGGTTCCATGAATGCATGTATGGAACTTGTGGGGTTCAGTACCTCCAGCGAGGTTAAGAACCACTGGGTTAGATGCAGCGTGAAACTTATTCGTTCAGTTAAAGCCTTTTTCATCCTTGCAAAAATGAACTCAAAATGAAGGCATTCTTCCTCACCGAAAAGAAGGTACCAACACCTCAGAGAAGTGTAAAGTGTCGCAGGCCCTGGCAACGCGCCCGGTGAGATACGCTATCTCGCCAATAAAATTTCTACTTGCGAAGTATCTATTCAAGTATCTACTTAACACTGGCAACTCGTGTGAGTACGACTGGCTTAGCATGAGGATCGCTCGGGTGTGAATCCAGGGAGAATGGGAGTCGGCGCCTGAACACTGTCTCATTTCTGATACCTTACACTGAGTCACGAATCATGAACACTGTTTCATTTCTGATACCATACACTGAGTCACGAATCATGAACACTGTTTCATTTCTGATACCTTACACTGAGTCACGAATCATGAACACTGTTTCATTTCTGATACCTTACACCGAGTCACGAATCATGAACACTGTTTCATTTCTGATACCATACTCTGAGTCACGAATCATGAACACTGTTTCATTTCTGATACCTTACACCGAGTCACGAATCATTCGACCACCGCCATACCCACACACTTGTGAGCTGTAGGGAAGTCTATGCCCAGACTAGGAATATCGTTTGAAGCTCGTTCACCTGTGGGACTTTACCAACTTTTTGCATCGCCGACAGGCATCCAAATGTGCATGAAAATCATGACTCATCGACCCCTTGCAGTTGAGGGTTACTGCAGCGATCAAGGAAAGAATTGAAAGTGACATGATGAGTTTTATGTTGTGTTAAGGAACAGCATGCTGGAAGGAATAAATGTGAGCACATTACATTACCGAACGGCAGCAAAAGTACCATCAAACTCACCAAAACACAGATCATACGAGTCGTATAGCAATATAGATAAAGCTGAAGCAATCCCGCTTTGCATAGCGTTGTTCACTAAATTTAAAGACGGTTCAGGCACAAGTAATTTGAATTAATGTCCTGTGATCGATTAAATTTGCAGGTTGCAAATCAAGCATTTGATTCCGAGTGACACAAGCTCTGAAAAAGTGACAAGCTCGAGTGTAATTTACTGCGCAATTATATACGGAAATCAACTGCACTGACTACATGAATTGCCAGCAAAACATTCAAGATAACGGAGTAAATGTTCCATTTCAGATTTGGTTAAAAAGGCGATCACCTCAACGATGATACTTTGCAAGTGACATTTCCAAAGTACTGAAACTTGCAGAAATGCAACATGCTACATACCGGCTGGTGGAGCAGGGGGTGAGGGTTACAAACCATCGGAAATGAGGCAGTAGGAAAGTGCAACCTGACACACAGTAACACGACACACACAGTAACACGACACACACAGTAACACGACACACACAGTAACACGACACACACAGTAACACGACACACACAGTAACACGACACACAGTAACACGACACACAC
>JACJUY010000228.1:94197-107023 GCA_014220935.1 Platorchestia sp. MABIK | reverse complement strand
GACACACAGTAACACGACACACAGTAACACGACACACAGTAACACGACACACAGTAACACGACACACAGTAACACGACACACAGTAACACGACACACAGTAACATGGCGCACACATGAACAATATATGTTCGCTACGTACGTTACGTGCAACGTAATTAAATCCAAAACAGAAATTAAGAATATATGACCCAGTGTCACGTGAAATACTTGTAATCGCCAAAGTTTGAGACACAAAAACGGCATCAGAATTGAGGACTGCATGAGGGGAGCCAATATTGCGGTCCAGCGGGAAATGCGCTCCCTTTCAGAGTTGAGGGTACGAAGCCATGCATTCGAGCGCCGCATTTCTTCCGCCAACGGGAAAAAGAATATTAGATTATATGTTTGTTTAAGCCTCCCTAACCGCTACAAAAAAGAGCGTATCGATGAGAGGAAGAAGGAAGGCACCATTTAGTATGGAGATAAGGGAATGCAGAATCTATGCAGAAGGGGCATAGAAACCTTAAGTTGAGAAAGAAGTTCACGAAACAAGATAAAAGTTGAAGAAGAAAGTATTAGGTGCTGAAAAACAGGACAGCAGTGACCTGAAAAAGGTGGTCCTTAATATACAAAAAAAAAACATTCTATTTCAACGAAAAGAAGGCCTGCGTAACTCTCAGCTCGGGCCCTCACACATTTTCCCCTGGGACTTCTAATTTCCATAGATACACTAGATGCATCCCCCTGAGTGGATGGATACACTAGATGTAGTGGATACACTAGATGCATCCCCCTGCACTAAAAACATCATTTCTAAATCATAAAGAAAATTTCCAACTATTAAACATTAACGTCCTCTCATCCGTGAGACAAAACAAGAGATAACTCAAGACGAATTCTATGAATAGCATTCACCACAGGTGGTCAATTAGGTAGACGATAATATTTATGTAATCGCTGCAGAGGAATAAGTGATTGGGCACGAACGAAGCGTACGTGACTTGTGGCACGGTGGGGCGGTCTGGCGCGCCGGGCCGTGATAGCTGCGGTCGTCGCGACATGCCTGGCGACACTTGCTCGCCCTGCATAGCGGCATTTCAGGTGCTTACAGAAAATACATCTGAGTGGCGGGGTCAGTAGAGAGGCCATGTCTTGAGTCTTAACAACTTTCATTTCATTTCTTCGGATCAAAATGCAAACAGCTTTCATTTCATGTGTTCAGAGGAAAATCCAAACAACTTTCATTTTATTTCTTCGGATCAAAAAACCAACAACTTTCATTTCACGTGTCCAGAGAACAAAACATATAAAGTGGGGATCAGTAGAGAGGCCACATCTCAAGTCTCAACAACTTGGACAAGTGCACATAAATGAGAAAGAGTTGGAAAAGACGAAAGGAACAAAGACAAAGGATTTGTGTGACCAAATAAATAACCTCACAATTAAGCGGAGAAAATAGCGGGCGTTGACACGCACTAGGCACTCTCGCACTTAGTGGCAACCTTCAATCATGTTAGTTATTTCAAAGCTGCGGTATCAATGGTATCCGTTTGGTTCCATGCAATATTATACTTTTTTACTCGTCGAATTATTGGACGTTGTGTATTTTTCTTCTTTATATTGATTACGTCTCTGTGGTCATAAATAAATGAGCTGCCGCCATCGACGAGTACCTACGTGGGCATATTTTTGCACAGAATTAACTCATACTAATTGCAAAGGACATGTAATACAAGATATTATTTCAGCAACGTAGTCTCTACACAACGTGTCTAATGTTATCTTTATTACTATATGAAATGAACCTCTTTTTTCATCGTCAAAACGAGCAAGTAATCATTCAATCGAAACAAGCTATTGAGATTCATTTCTAGGGATCGCGTAAGCAATCTAAGGTTCCAGCTACGACATGCCCAAGATGCAATTAGGAGCAAGTGGTTGGAACTGACAGCACAACGAAAATTCAACTTTTATGTCAAGGGACTTCAAGTAGCCGATGCCCCGGCAGGAGCTGGGAACAGGCCTGAGACCGGCTCGGGATTCGGAAAATCTTACACTGAGCCCATATTACTGGGAATTAATGTAGGAGAGCTAGTGAGAACTCAACACTTCGCGGTCTTTTTTGAACGGTGGTATGAACTCCTTGAGAACTTTATCAAGAGCTTCATGCTAGTTGGTCTGAATTATAAAAACAGATGAAGTGAATCAGAGGCATCCTTCATTTAGTTCTCAGGGGGTCATAATAGTTCCTTTTGGAAGGGTATTATGAACTCCCTGACAACTATATCAAGAGTTTGATGCCAATTGATTTAAATTATAAATTCAATCATAATAATTTGAGAGGAATCCTCCAATTTCACAGGGGGAGCCCGAAATAATTCGCCTTCCCGTAACTGCTCTGCGGCTCGCCAGCTCTGGGCGTAGAGAGCAAAACGTAGGTGAGCCCCACCCAACAGCCGCTTGGTTTCTTCAACAAAGTCATTCGATCGGTGTATGAGATGAAAATACAAATCACTTTTAACATACATGAAATTATAACCAGATTATAAATTTTTAGTTTGACTATACCTCCCTGACCACAACAGAAGTGTTATTAAAGAGCAGGGGAGAAAGCAGCATTTAGTGTGACTAAGAAAACGTAGAGTCTACACACTAAGTGAGTCCCCACGCCCTGCTCATACAAACAGCAACAATGAAAAGTTTATGAATTAAGATGAAAGGTAACGAAATAAAATAAATATTGAAGCCGAAATTAATAATTGCTAAAGAAAACCCAGCCGTGAACCGAAAAAAAGTACGAGTAATAAAAAATTACGAGTAATAAAAAGTTACAAGCAATAAAAAGTTACTAGTAATAAAAAGTTACTAGTAATAAAAAATTACGAGTAATAAAAAAATAATGAGTAATAAAAATTAAATCCGAACAAAAGGGGAGCCTACTTAATTTCAACCAGGGATTTCACACCGTCCCCAAGAAGCGCTAATTCCTGTGGCATCCCCCTGAGAGCTGGGAAATCAAACCACTAAACAGAGCCTAGCCGACATCATGGATTTGTGAAAAATATTTGTAAACATCCTTATTTCTAGCGATAATGAGAGAAGAAAGGAGAGTTAGGAATGGGCTTGAACAGAAGTTTGAATGTGAACACGCTGGCAAGGCGAGTGCGGTGGACGCTGCAGAAGGGTAGAGAAGGTCGAGGTAGATGATGCGAAACAAAAAGCTATCAAAACTTACGGGTTCGTGAAGAAGCTACAACAGTTCACCTTTGACCTGTGAGAGAGGACTCCTAGAATATTTCAACTTTAATTGTAGGTACAGATTTTGAATGCTAGCAACGAATATATGATATCTTAATGTACCAGCCTCTCTTTTTCGGTCGTGGAATAAATAAACTACTTTTATACCACGTTTCTGATCCTTGGCACGGGTGCATTCATCAATAGGACGTAGTCTTGATGAAACAGATAATATCACGGTTAACTCGAGCAAAAATCGTGGAGACAAACAATTGCACGAAGAATAAAAAATTACAATGAGTATCGTATGGGTAAACTTCGAAAGGGACAAACCTTTATGACTCTGTATTTAACATAGAAACATTCCAGTATAAACTTTAAAGAAACGGTTATTGTGTACAAAATATAACGATTTAGTCGAAACAAAACGTGCGGCACGAATCTCAGGGCAACACAGCTCGGCAGCCACATGGGAACGGAAACAAGTCGACGAGGCAGAGATCGACACCAAACAAATAGCAATCAGATAACTTAGTTGAGATGCGTAATAGATTTCAGTAAATTCAATGCGTCAAGAATGGGAGAAGGATCTAATGGGTTGAGCGGCTCGCAAGATACCATTTGAGGCCTTTACAATCATCCGGTACCAAGTGTCGCTTTTTAAACACGTCATGCAAGAGGTAGAAAAGACAGTATAGAGATAGCGAATAGAACATGAAAACAAAAAAGTAAAGAGGGCACGCAAGACAAAAAAGTCCCGAACGTTTATCTCCAGCTGAGGCAAGGCAGTCAGAGCTAACTAACCTGAACATAAAACCTTTTCTATTCAACAGAGATAGTTATTTGAGTTATTTTATACTAATAGTTATGCATTCGTTGTTGCAACAGAATCGACTCGCATTATTTGAGCGGTAATGGTCCGTCGTGTTTCTCGGGGAAGTTCGGAGGCCAAGCTGGAAGCAGCAAAAGGCTGAAACTCCCCGTAATTTAGTGTAATTTACAAGTCTAAATTTACCAGACATAAACTTGGAAATCTAAATTAGCACACGGACACAACCAGCGGTTTAAATACGCATCTTCCAACTCATCATCGCGTACAAATATGCTCAACCGTACTCATATAAAGAGTTCTGTTCGACAGGACGCAGCTCTTCACCACACGATGCCCATTAGTCAGTCATTGTCATAAGTGCCACCAATCGCTGTTATCGCATCAAAACATGACAACAAGAATGATATTACGGTAGGGCCCCTTGAAGCCTTACTGCAGGGCTCACAAGTCAATGCAAACAAAAACGGCTATCTTCACATCGCGATTGTGGTTTTCTCGTTCTGCTGCTGAAGTGTACTGTCTGCCAGTGTCACGTACGCACTCGGAAGTGCGCCCTGCACACAACACAAACGCAAACACAAAGAAGTGCAGTCTGCACACAACACAGAAACACGTCGGCCAGCACGCCACGCTAAGGACTCGTTCAGTTCGGCCAACAAGCAGCCGTGAACTTTTCAGGCAGCAATGCTTCAGATGACATTTTACAATTTTTGTGTTTCAAGTCCTTCACGCGTTAAAATAAAAAGTTCACGTTAAAAAACTATTTTTATTTTAAAACGTGAAGAACTCGAAATATTTCGTAGAGTTGAGAAGTTGAAGAAGATTTTGTATTCTCAACCTCTGCTTACACCGCTGCTCGTACGCGTAGCTAGCAAGGACTGTTGTTTCTTGGTTCTTCTGATTCTTCCTGGAAGATTATATTAGATGTTAGTTTAAGCCCTCCTAACCGCAACAAAGACGTTTCAAAGGAAGAAAGGAAGAAGGCACCATTCAGGAGGGAGTTGAGGGAACGCGGAATCTACGCACAAGGTGCATAAAAACAGAAAGCTAAGAAGTTCATGAAACAAGATAAAAGTTGAAGAAGAAAGTAGTAGGTGCTAAAAGAACAGGACAGCAGTGAACCGAAACAACAAAGGTTGGTAACAAAACAAAAAACCTATTCTGTTTCAACAAAAAGAAGGCCTACCTAACCTTTAGTTCGGGACCTCGCATAATCCCCCTGAGAGCGCTAATTCTCACAGATACAATTGTTGTGTCCCCCTGAGGAGACACTTCCCTGGCATTAAATGCACGTTTGACTTCGTAGACAGAGGCTGGAGATGAGCGCATAATCTATGCTCGTCTTGCTTTGGACATCTGTCTACTGAGACGGGCCCAGATAAAGCTTGAAAGCTCCCCTCAAACCTCCCTCAACGATCGAGATAGTTCGGCAACACTTGCGCTGATGATTTCCCGTTCTCCACTGCTGGACTGGTCAAACCTACCCCGGAACTCGGGACTAACTCATTCTTACAAATATGGCAGGTTTATTTATTTTCATTTTTCACAGAATTGGTTTGAAGAATAAACCTAAAGCGTAGATAGAATTTTATCTGAAGAAGTAGACGATTTTTCATTTTTTCTCGTGAAGAGGGTGCGAAAATAAAGCCAAAATAATTTCGGGTACATGGTGTATAGTTTTCATAAATCTGATCAAGCAGAGCCCGGCAGACGACAGAAATTACACCCGGGGTTTGCTCGAAGAGTAGTCCAATAGAACGTAAATCACAGAAAATTATGCCACAGGTCTCATAGTGTGACGCTCCGGTCAACTGACCTGATTCACTTATCTCCTCTTATCACCTGACATTCAACTGATGATCGCGTCCCTCAAAAGTTTGGACAAGACTTCTTGCCCTGCCCGCGTTATCAGAGACCAACAAGTCCAGACATTGTCTGATTGATAACAACACGTGTGTGAGCCTGCAGTGTGAAAATCTGATCTGCTAACTCGTTGTGATCCAAGCCCTAAAAATATCATGTAAGAACATCGTAACTTCACCGTCGGGAACTCGCAAAACACCTAATTTGAATCGATACTAAATTCACCAATGTTGCTGTAACTCAACACTCTGCATTAGGTAATTCCTTCAGAACGGCATCAACGAAAACAAAACTCCCTCCCGAAAGTTTCACATGTTGCTTGCGATACGACCCATCGGAGGGTCATCCTTGGGCTTTTCCTGCAGAGAAACGATCCATCGATGGGTTGTTTGAACAATTACAACAATCTTTTAAAATTAATGGTATTTAATGAACCAAGTTAGTGTTCAGTTTTTATGCAATTGTTAAGAACTTTTGACTTTAAATTAGTGTTGGTTGTTGAACTTCACTTTAACCCATCGCAACCAGCATGTTAAGAAATTAGAAGTGGGTTCTGTGGGACTCGACGGCCGAGAGGGACGCAGCTGGACACTAAGGAGAATCACGTAAACTAATTTGAACAAATAAATTGTGAAACATTGTACTTTAACACAAGCATCGTCGGGGCTGCACCTGGACACAGCTGCATCACAAGGAATCTCATCTCGTGGCGCAGCGACACCGCTCACGGAACCGTGCAGAACAATCGCGGTAACGCGTCAACTGAGTTGAGAGCAGTACCGTACTTTATAGCTCATGAAAGACTATGTCAAGAAACCCATGCAAAGCACTAAAAAGCAACTAATTTATTTGCAAGCGGCATCCTGGCGAACGCAGAAACAAACACTGATATAGAAACAAAAACAATGGCGTAAAAGCTCATGCTTGTCGCAAGTATCGCACGTCCAGGGATATTGTAAAAATTTAGGTCATCATCGATACGCATATTTCTGGCTCCCCCGAATTATCTCACACTTCTGATGACCTCAAAACCTCGTATTTCATTCTCATGTTGGAAGCAAAGCAGCTACTTTGGCTAAAGATCAAATCCTTTATTGGGAAAATGAGCTTTTTTCGGCTCTACTTACAGGGTCACACTTTCTTATTAGACTAAGTTGAATTCCATGTTTTTTTCACCAAAATGTTCTTTCACGATATTCATTTGGAGAGAGGCTTGAGGCCGTACGAATTAGACCTTATCGCAACTTAGGCTAACCTGTTTAATGCCAATTCAAGTTGATGACGCGAAATAATAATTAAAACAACTATTATTCGTTTTCGGGAAAATTACTGAAAACGTACCATGAGTTAAATTTTAGCTTGATTTTCACACGAGAAAGAGTACAAACGCTAGTTAGAAGTCAATTTTCTGCTATGATTACACAGGTTATCAGTCTGGAGAAAATATTGAGGAATGAGCGTCTCTGGGCTCAACATCGCCACTTCAGCACAGCCTGCAAAATGCGTTCGGACGAGGGAAGTTCACTGCCTGCGAGGTAAATAATGCTCGCCCATATGCCATTGTCCCAAGGTAAAGTTTACGAACAGAATATACATTGTGGATAAGCTGAAAAGAGTTACATGCGAGTGAAAACCCTCTTTTAACTCAAAAATTTCAAGATTGAACAGCGAGTTTTGAGCAACCGAAAAAAGTAGCTTAGATTTGCAAGCGAGAGGCTCGTCAGAAGAAGAAGAAAAGTGAAGATCAAAAAGAAAAAACTTCAATCAGCAGCATCAAGGCCAGAGGAGGAATGGAAAGGAAGAGAGCATGGAAGAACTTCAAATGCAAGGGCATTTCCGGGAAAGACCTTGAAGACAACGTAAGGATAGAGAACGGGTCCACAGCGACACCGGTACGAGTATATTATGGGCAAGGGATTTTGTGATGTTTCTGCACTCCTCTTTAATTAATTTGACGCCGGTTGACCAACTAGCTTATTCAATCATTTAATTAATTAAATAGAACTTAGTTAATAAATCTTGGTCCCATATCGTGAACAGAAAATTGGGTGACGCTCTCCATTTTCATTTGTTTAAAGAGAAATTTCAAAACTTGCAGCATCTGCAATATTGGAGTTTGCACTGAGAAAATTTCAGCGTAACCTCCCAATAACAAGTAAAAATTAATGGTGGTGCCGGAATAAAATGACCTACTGGCTTACTATTCAGGGAAACGGAATCTATGCACTTTCCGCTTCACTGGCAGGAAGGCTAGGCTTGCGTTGTGTGTTAGTAGCAGCATTCTCATCCGTAACGTCTCAGTTATTTAGGTTAAAACTTTTTTAAACTTCGATAATGTCACTATTATTCAGGAATTATTCCATGGTTCACATGTGTAATAAGTACTAATTTGAAATTCATTCCAGAAGCTCTTGATGCCTCAAGTTGCACTAGAAAGCTTTCCTTTTCAAAGCAGACTCCATCCTGCAAGTTGAGAGGAAACTTGTAGAAGCGCACAAAAAATCTTCATTCTACAATATACGCTAGCTATAATTATAATTTGGAGATACAATTGATACAAATTTTCATGTCCGCTGATCTATTTGGAATCTGTGATTGGATGTAAAGGGCACATGAAATTTGCATCGGTCAGTGAAAATGTTTCGAATCTGTGTTACTCGTTAATCTGACCTAGGGACCAAAGTCCACATCATGAACAAGATTTGAGGGCTGCTGAGGCATTGCAAGTGAAGAACCTGTGTTAAGGTCATTCAGGTAATAAGCAATATCAATGATGAATGACACTTCATAGGTATTGCCAGTTTTTTCGTCATATATGCACTGATTCAAAGCTTTTTACAGAACTCTCGTGAACTTCGCAGCGGAAGGAAAAGGCAAGGTCTTCCGTTTGAGCTGTAATGTAGGGTGCGACATTTCCTGTCAAGTCAAGAATTACCAATTCGTACGTGCATACGTATATTTACTCGCAATTGTTACTGAAGTATTGGAGTATGATTAGACAGCACATCTCCTGGCTCGGTGTGTAAGGTCTTGCAAGCTTCACAGTCAGGCCTGGAATGCGTTTCAGCGGAGGCGCAAAGCGGACTCCAATGCTACTTTTCATGACACAATT
Organism: Platorchestia sp. MABIK; assembly: GCA_014220935.1. Lineage (NCBI taxonomy): Eukaryota > Metazoa > Arthropoda > Malacostraca > Amphipoda > Talitridae > Platorchestia > Platorchestia sp. MABIK. The sequence goes on along the minus strand of JACJUY010000228.1, from coordinate 97,999 downwards.
GGACGGTTTCATCTAGAAGTTCGATGACTTGACTGGGCTCATTTGTGACACTTTGGTTGCGGCGCGAGCCCTATTTTGTCACTGAGGGAGTTTTCATTGTGCTGCAAATTCCAATCATGCCACCACGCAATTACCGGCGCTTACAGTATATTCAAGCAGAATCATTTTCAACTATTGCGTTTTTCAGACTTTAAATTATTGGTACACAGTCTCACCGGCCTCGCAATTTTCATTTTCTCATTTTCTTTAATTGCAATATGCAAGTTCATGTCTTCCCCTCGAAGATTTTTTCTCTCACATCACGCACTGTTTTATTCGACAGTTCCAAATCCTGCAAACTTATAGAAGTAAATCCACTAAAAGTTCCTGAAAAAGTATGTCGGAATATTGTGAAAATGCATCGTATGCATGAGAAAACTGAAAAACAATCAATGTCACTTATGGAGCTCCTCCATCATGATGGGCAAAGCGCACTGCACATGAAGTAGGTTCCCGGGAGTTTGTCATCTGGTAGAGGAAGAAGCACACAGACACACACATACCTCTCGGAGTAGTAAACGCTCCACAACAAATCAATATTGTCAAGGAAACATTGACTGCAATAAGATGCAGTGCAGACAACACGACGCGCCCTGGTATGCGTGAGCACATGGAACCACAACTGAGAAGCAAGCGGGTCCACAAGCGAACTACCGTAACCCGAGAAGAAGGCAAATTTAGACCAAACAAGAAGCTCACCTGCAAGGTAGAGTCGCACGAGACGAGCTTATTGGTGTCCGACTGGAAGCGTCCGAGGATGGCACTCGTATTGGCATCACGGGCTTGCAAGAAGAAACCTTTGAACTTGCCAGTGGGAGAGACGGTCGTCAGAGTTACCGACAGAGGCCCTTCTTCGACACTGGCACCTCCAGGGATGATCTGGAAAGGCGCTTGCGACGTCTGCGGCGCCTTCCCGTGGTTGGGCACCATGCTCGAGCACACCGAGGAGGGCGCGCCCGACGAGTAGCCCCGTGCCTCCTGCAGCAGCAGCAGCACAGCCACCACCACTGTAGCGCGTCGTGGAGAAAGAAAAGCCGGTTATTTCCAAAAACATAGCATGGAAGTAAAGTAAACGTAGCATGTTAGTAAACGTTAACATAGCATGTTAGTCAGCGTAAGTAAAGTATACATAGCATGGAAGTAAACACAGCCTGGTGCACGTTTAAATTGAGACATGTGCCAACACCGTCTCCACGCACATTTAAATAGTAACATGTGAGCACATAGGACAATTCGTGATAAATGATAAATTGGACTGAACTCGTGGATATCCAACGCTGACGCGATGTTAGTCTAAAAGAAATGGTTCGCCATGAACCAGCGCAAACACTGACCCAGCATGTGAACAACCCAAAATTACGCCCGTAAGAGCGAGTGGTGCAGAAAAGACTCGCCCATCACAAAACCTCTCACTTCGCTACCATCAGCAAATCAAGTTTACTTTCCAGTCAACTCTCAGGTTACATGAGGCGGAAATAGGAATGTACGCAATATCAACACCTCTCTCCCGCACCTGCCGGTAAATAATGCAACGAGGCGCCGTCTGGTGCTCAGAAATGATCAATATCTTTTGCTTCAGTCCAGCGAACGAGTAACCGGGAACAAGTTACGGCACCGACGCAGCAGCCATCAAACTCTCACCTTGATATTTCCTGTACATCAAATATTCACTTGTTTCAGTTCAGTTCGTAAAACATCAGATGAGAACACCTAATTAAAACAACGCAAAACAGGGAAAAAAAATAACTGAATAAAACCTGTAAATTTCTCACCCTATGCCGCGGGCTATTGCACATTCGAAATCTATCATCAGATAATACCGAGTAACAAAAAGTGACAACATTCTGATATTCTCTTACTACAACCTACAAAAATGTACACATGCCGCCTAGCGTCCCGCTGCTGTTACCGCTAGCTCTACGAACTTGAAGAAGCAGCAAAAAAACAACGCTCACCGATGCTTTATTTGCAGGACACACTAATTTCCCATTTACCAGGGATAATTTCCCACCTTCCTTTTTCCAATCTTTAGGCCGTTTAGCAACGAGGCCTCGGCTATAGATGATGCATCTACTCGTGCAGCACAACATGTGAAATATGTGTTTTTGTATGGAGCATACAGCCTTACCAAACATATATTAATTCGGCATAGCTTCGAAAGAGAATGCGATATATTTTCCATCTATTGCCCCACAGTGCAATTCTCCTCACGGGACAAACGACAGCCTCTCCTACAGCGCTGGTCCTTCCACTTCACAGCAAAACCTTAACCCTTTCCTGCACCATTCAAAAGTGGGAATGAAAAGCTTTTCCTCTGAAAAGTACACTAATGTAAAGCTTGAGGAAAAGAGTAAAGTACTTCCATTAACAATGTGAAATATCGGTTAAAACAATGATGGTTGCATTACACAAAAACGGCAAGTATTCATTCAGAATTTTGCTTGTTCTTTGTAATTTTGTTTGTGCCATATCTGGCACGCGGTGCAGATAAGGATCAACAGCGCATTATTCCGAACATTCGCCGACTCCAAATAACCAGTAAATTTCACACCTCAACATCTTATCAGTAAAAGAAAAAGTCAGCATTTTGTTATGGAATTCGCTACGTGCTCCCCCTGTGCTTCTCACTCTCTAATTTGTGTCACTTTATGCTTTCAAGAAATTTGCGGCCAAAGAAACAGCAGCTCCAACAATGGGACTGGCCTCTATCATTCCTAATAATTTATGTATGGTTGTTGTCTGCAGCATGTAGGTACCATAGAAGTAGGTGCTATGGCTGTCTGCAGCATGTAGGTACTATAGAAGTAGGTGCTATGGTTGTCTGCAGCATGTAGGTACTATAGAAGTGGGTGCTATGGTTGTCTGCAGCATGTAGGTACTATAGAAGTGGGTGCTATGGTTGTCTGCAGCATGTAGGTACTATAGAAGTAGATGCTATGGTTGAACACAACTGAAGATGGCGTAGGTGCACAACTGAACACGTCGGGGTCCGGCACACACACACACACACACAAACCCGCAGGAGCTGAGACGCTTCACCTTTAGATTCCTCGTGAAATATCGATTTATCAAACATCCCTGCATCAAGGAAGGCAACAACTCGTTCAGTTCAACAATGTCAAATTACTCTCACTCTCAGAAATGTTGAAAACAATTATCAATAGAGAAGAAAATAATGAAATATCAACAAATCTTTTATTATGCTGTTGTTACATTTAACACCAACCTGATGATGAAGATAGCGAGATAAAGACCGCTAAAACAGTCATGAATCAAGATAAAAAAGCGCCCAGCATGTTAGTTACAGTAAGTGTTAGCAGCGCAGCAAAGCATGCTCTGTTAACTTGGTCTGTACAATTTTCGGCAGCTGCCCGCGTATTGGGCCACACGTGCACCGCTGGGTAAACTGCTCATTCACGTACATGTATATTTGAAAGACATTTCAACTGTTTCGCGGCCTTTCTAAAAAATGACTGTTATACGAGGTGAAATGTTATCGTGTAATTGCATTTTCATGTTTCTTAGGAAAGATAAAAATGTTTTCGAGCAGTAAAGTCGATTTCCCAATTCTGCTACTTGCAACTTAACCAAACCAACCGTAAACGACCGCGGAAACTCGGTGAATTTGTTCAAGAAGCTACGTGAAGACAATTGACATGCGATGACCTAAAGAAGCTACGTGAAGACAATTGACATGCGATGACCTAAAGAAGCTACGTGAAGACAATTGACATGCGATGACCTAAAGAAGCTACGTGAAGAC
>JACJUY010000228.1:77577-94022 GCA_014220935.1 Platorchestia sp. MABIK | reverse complement strand
AATTGAGGACATGCGATGACCTTAAAGAAGCTACGTGAAGACAATTGAGGACATGCGATGACCTAAAGAAGCTACGTGAAGACAATTGAGGACATGCGATGACCTAAAGAAGCTAGGTGAAGACAATTGAGGACATGCGATGACCTTAAAGAAGCTACGTGAAGACAATTGAGGACATGCGATGACCTAAAGAAGCTACGTGAAGACAATTGAGGACATGCGATGACCTAAAGAAGCTACGTGAAGACAATTGAGGACATGCGATGACCTTAAAGAAGCTACGTGAAGACAATTGAGGACATGCAATGACCTAAAGAAGCTACGTGAAGACAATTGAGGACATGCGATGACCTAAAGAAGCTAGGTGAAGACAATTGAGGACATGCGATGACCTTAAAGAAGCTACGTGAAGACAATTTAGGACAAGCGATAAGAGCAGATGACGCTGCGACGCTCGGGCTGCCCAAGTGGTACACGGCGGCCCCGAGTTCGTCAGCAGCAGCACCAGACAGCCCAACACAGATAAGCTCGAGACATTCCTCGATTATACGATTTACCAATAATCAGATTATTAATGACTTCATTAATGTAAAATGTAGATAACAAGTTATTTATAAGTTCTTTTTGACGAAAGGTTAAGCTCAGCTGAGCTCGGAGATAAGAAAGTCCACAAGAAAAAGATGGACTAAACTAAGGCTTTTGAGCAAATGAGATTCATGAGAGGGTTATCGGACAGCCCAGCCACACTTAGACGAGCTTTGCTAATACTAATAAATACGATATTACTGCCGTGCTGCCGGAAACAACGCGTCCTGCTGCTGAGCTGCAGGCAACCATTGCGTGGCATGGATTTATTAACACGAGAAAACGAACTCGGTGCCCGGCGCATAGACCTGTAGTCCTTAATTAAGAACATTTGCTCGAAGACCGGACAAATGCGTCTGAAATTGTGTAGCAGCAGCAGCAGTAACACGGGTTTGCTAGCGCTGCAGTACTCAGGCTGTATCGCACCGAAGGTCACGTAATTTAAACGAGTATCAGGCTTCTCCCCTTGGCCACACGCGTTAATGTCATACATTACATAGTGAATGTTAGCATGCCTTTGCTATTATTGTTTGTAGAAGAGTTCACGTTCTGGTACGCGGAAGGAATGGGCTCGTAAAAGTTATTTTTCGTGAGAAGTCCGTTAATTATATGAAACACTTCTCGAGACGTGGGCACTTCCATCATATTCGATCATGTTTACCTCGTGAGCTCACACGTCAGCCCCCATGCGCATCGTGCACTCCATTTACCGACTGGACATTCACGCACGCTGTATTTCAAACCCGCAATTAAAGCTAATTACCTTAATTAAAAACTCACACCATCAATCGCTGATAACAATTTCAGCATTTAAGATATAAATCAAAATCAACAGAACGAAACTTCTGAACAAATGTATAGATACAGACGTTCAAAATTCATCAAACTGTCGAGAGAAAGCTGAACTTGGTTCAGATCCCTGGTGAATTTTCTCACAGAGAATGCTGGTCGGTTCGACAGCCGCACCGCTCTACAAAAATACTCGGTTGGCCAAAAAGTTCGTTCGTTTTTTGAATGTCATCTTTCCGACCTCCAGAAGATTATTTTTATATTCTTATTCTCTTAACCCTGTATTCGGTACAGCTTATGTCTGTGTTTAATACAAGTAAGCCTCCAAGTAGAGAAGTGCTGACATTTTTGCTTGCATTCGAGCCCTTGAACTGGTGGACCAAGCAGAGCACTACTGACATCTTATGTTTTTTCTTTAAAAAAGGAAGGAAGCAACAGAAACGACCCATACACGTGGCAAATATTTGCGTAAGTAACTGTTGTTTTCTTTCTTTTTTGAACTAAAAAAGCATTATATATCAGCAATTCTCTGCTTGGTCCAACATTTCAAGGGCTCGAATGCAAACAAAAATGTCAGAACTTCTCCCCTCGCAGGCTTATCGCACACTGATGTAAACATGCTCGTTGTACCGAGCATAGGATTTAGAGAATAAGAACATAAAACAATCTTTAGAAGGACGAAAGATGATACTCAAAAAACAAACGAACTTTTTTCGCCAAACCAATGTATCTCACTACAATGCCGGGTGTGGCCCATTTGAATGAAAGTAATACAAACCGTAAATGAGTTCATTTAATGATAAGAAAGTGAAGAGCTCGAACACGCAAACGATTCTGTGCCTAAAATACACTGAAATTTGAAAATACCAGCGATATTTTCTAATAGAGCATCTAGGGTCTCACGACATGCTTTCAATGCACTCTAGCGCACAGTGACGTTCTAATGACGGGCAGATGTCGGCTTGTGAGACAGCGGGATGCAGATGACGCTCAAATATGTTACGAGACAGCGGGATGCATTCGGCGGTCATTTACGAGAAGCTCCACAAGTACAGAAAGAAGACTTGAACATCGGGGTAAGAGCGGGGTTTTCCGCGCTAGGTAGGATGTTGGTGTGGCTCTACAGGACGGATGCCACACGCCACACTGCACCAACGCCATACGCCACACCAACAGCGTTGGTGCCTGCGTTAGGGTGTTGACGTGACAACTTTCAGAGTTAGATAACACAGCCACAAACTTAAGAAATTTAAAAACGAAGAAAACAGTTAATATTGAAATCATATTTCTCAAAACTTCACAAGGTGTTATGTTAAAATACCTTGCAAGAATCATATTCATTTTATGAAACGTTTCAGAAACCAGCTCCATCCTCAGTAAGTCAATTTGTAAGAAATAAATTCAGTCAAATCTTAAGAGCATTTGTGTTCATTAAAAATCTACGTATAATTTGCAACGGAAATGAGCTATCTGTACTATCAAGAACGGGCTTTTCGTTAGCTATGTATAAGGATTCTAAAACGCGCAAATCTAAATCATTCTGGGTAATACGTAAAATTTTGAAATCGTCTTCTGCTATGCGGTCACAGCATTACAGACTTGTATTATCTTGATCAGGGATCAGTGTTGACGTCTCACGATCATTGCTGGAGATCCACACTTCCCATGGAGAATAAACGAGCACTTACAACGCTCAGTAGCCTCCGCAAATTGCAAAAAACTGCATTTCGACAACAGACGATCAGCACCGATTTTTTATCTGCCCCGTTTGGGCAACTGAGTGTCAATTTTGGCATCGATGCTAAATTTCGTGTTGTTGCGATCACGTCCTGCCTTTTAGAGCACTCCCAGTCTTGGTATTAATTCTTCGGGAGGCAAGCACGCATGCAAGTCGCTAAGTTTAAAAGGAGACAAAAGAGAGATAAGATAGATAAACATGACAAAGACAAGGTGCGCGCTGCTACAGCGAACAGCGCGCTGCTACAGCGAACAGCGCGTCGCAGCTTGCGTCATACAATCAGCTGGTGGTCACGTGTGGCGATACGCCACGCATGCTCCATGCGCTCACCTTTACGCCAAGGGAACGTCTTTACCACTTTACTGCCATATTATTCTTAAGTACACGATCATCTTGAATCCCTCTACCAAAATTGGGAACGTGTTTACCACGTTGCTGCTATATTCTCAGGCGCAGGAGAAGTTAAAATCTACGAGAATTCTTTGAAGATGCATTTTCTTCATTTCCTTGAGCTTCATTACAGAGCATTTAGACCATCGTTTAAGTAACTTCTGCGGATATTCCCGCATCAGGGAGATTTTTAATAATAAAGATCATGAAAATATTTCGGCATGAATTGGGCTACACGATCGCAAAAAATACGCCTGAAACAAACATGAGACGCACGATTCTCACGCCAGCCGTCACTGGGGCAGTCGAGTGTCTGCCAAGTACGGGCCGCTACGGCAATAATAATCAGTCTTGTTTGGCCAGTCGAACTTCCCTCTCCGACCAGAACCGCGATCCCCAAAAGGTTAGATTAGATGGTAGTTCAAAGCCTCCCTAACCGATAAAAAAACGTTCCGAAGACAGGAAGGCACCATTTAGTATGGAGATGAGGGAACGCGGAATCTATGCAGAAGGAGCATAGAAACAGTATGTTGAGAAAGAAGTTCATGAAACAAGATACAAATTGAAGAAGACTGTAGTAGGGGCTGAAAAACAGGACAGCAGTGAACCAAGAAAAATATGGTCCTTAAGAAAACAAGAAACATTTTATTTCAGCAAAAAGAAGGCCTACCCAACTCTCCACGACCTCCGCTATGAGGTGAAGCAACCTCATCAATAACGTCAACCATCATTTGATCGCCGTAGCAATGAACATTCCGTCACTAGCGCACAACCCAATTCTCAGATAAGATTTACTAGCACAAGGCTAAAATATAACCTAATTACGTGCACTCTCAGAACGTACAGCTCGCGCTTAAATGTTCTCGCACAGCAAGTGACAGCGGTGGAGGAAAGCTGAGTTCCATAACGCACAGTATGCACAACGCGCTAAAGAAGTGTCAACTGTAATCACTCTGAAACGAGACGAAATGCAGCCCAGCATTTAGCAGTCCCCTACAAATAGCAGCGCAACTAACAAGTAAGTCCGCATTTGAGGCGCAAAAGTCACTCACCGCCCGGATGCATTGCAATGGTCTGCGGAGAAAGCTATCGAGCGGATGGAGCAAGAGATGGACGTCACGAGTTTGCCTCAATTGATTGTACACGTTTGCTCAGTTTTGCTCGTTTGATGAACACGCCAACAAGCTAATTCGTTTGTTTGATATATATGTGTCGCTAGCAAACAATCCACAGAACACATCAACAACAGCGGCAACTGTAAAAATCCAGCCTCAGAACAAATGGCAATCACGAACTTATTCATTTGCACGTAACTCGTCCTGACGCAACGTACCACGGCACAGCACCACAGCACCGTGGCACAGCACCATGACACGTATGTATTGCATTAGTGGCGGGGCTTATCTGGAAATGATCCGAATGCTGAACAAGATGAAAAATAAGCCGATAATTATTCAAAAACAGTTCAGAATTAACGTTGTAGCCGCCAGTATTGTGATAAAACATCAGTCGAGAACTACCCAGGTATATTCTGCAAACTTTCGATAGAGAATCCTAGTTAACCCCAGTGCTTCGTCTACCCCAGTTCACCCCAGTGCTTCGTCTACCCCAGTTCACCCCAGTGCTTCGTCTACCCCAGTTCACCCCAGTGCTTCGTCTACCCCAGTTCACCCCAGTGCTTCGTCTACCCCAGTTAACCCCAGTGCTTCGTCTACCCCAGTTAACCCCAGTGCTTCGTCTACCCCAGTTCACCCCAGTGCTTCGTCTACCCCAGTTAACGACAACCTGGTGGTTCAGAGATGCATGACCTCGCAAGACTCGGGTCCACTCTACATCATATGCAAGGGGAGCGGCGTGGTGTCACGTTTCAACACGTTTGGGGAGGAATCTCAACCGCATTTAAAATAATCTAAAGGTTGCTTTTGGCACGTTGACGACGTTTGTGAGGTTGCAACGGTTGGTTCGGTTGCAAGTAGCAGAATTGACAAACCGACTGTACTGCTCAAATCCATTCATATCCTTTCTAAGAAATGGGAAAAATATAATTGTACGATATTTTACTTCTTATGCTAAAATCCATTTTGAAAAAGGTAGTGAAATTTCCGGAAATACAATTCATTTATGCCGGTGTGCAAACGAGCAATTTAACTACCGGTACACATATGTCCCAATACGTCAATGTATCAAAAGGTAAACACACGGTAAATTAAGCCAGCAAAAAGTTAAATGGACACAAAATCAATGTTCTCCAGTGGCCCAGCCAATAGACTGACCTCAACCCGAATGAAAATCCTTGGGAACGGTGATAAATAAGATCCAGCTATGATGGCCAAAGAATTTTGCTGAATTGAAAAGAATGAGCAGTGAAGGATGATCAGGCGGCACATGGGGTTTCAAAAAATGTAAGCCTTAATTTAAGTGCTCTACAATTGAAAATAGAGAACCGATTTTAACATACTCGGTCTTATTGGATGCATAAAATAATTCTCTATCTAATCTTTGTAAAACTTTTCTAAATAAAAAAATTTTGTATTAAAAAATTATGCGAAAAAACAATAATCAAAACAGTCTTGTTCAGTTATGTTGTCGTTGTGGTAAATCGAATTTATAGGGATAAAAGTTCAAATCTTTTCAAATGATTCGACTGATGGTTTCACAGGACGTATTCAAATTGTTTCTTCGGCACGAAAATCTTTGATTTTCTCGAGTCATCGTGAAAATCAAATTAATTATTTCTCGAATTCTTGCAGTTCTTTTTCTTTCACTTTTAGCCTCGTTCAAATTGAGCAGAGTTCCTTGATTATTAAATTTGTGCACGCTGCGATACATGGTTGGTTCAGTCGAAGATGACCTGCCAGGAAAGCTTCAGAAAATAACTGGGAAGCACTGTTTTAGCTTCTTGTTTGAATGTAGCTATTCAAAGTAAAAATTTGCTGCTCCTTTGTTGATTGCATCTTAAAAGGATTGGATTCATTTTCCCACAAATTACAGAGCAGATTACAGATTAGATTACTAGTTAGTTTAAGCCTCCCTATCCTCAACAAATGAGATCCAAAGAGAGGAAGGAAGAAGGCACCATTTAGTATAGAGTTAAGGGAACGTGGAATCTATGCAGAAAGGGCATAGAAACAGTAAGATCAGAAAGAAGTTCATGAAACAAGATCAAAGTTGAAGAAGAAAGTAGTAGGTGTTGAAAAAACAGGACAGCAGTGAACCGAACAAAAGTTGGTCCGTCACAAAACGAAAACCCATGTTAATTTAACAAAAAGAAGGCCTACCTAACCTTTAGCTCGGGCCCTTACATTGTCCCCCTGGGAGCGCTAATTCCCATAGATACAATAGTTGCATCCCCCTGAGGGGAGAGCAGATTACAATGCATTCACCAGATAACTATCGTGTTTACAGCTAACGATGTGAAAAGAAGGAATTAATGCCTCCAATGACACCCAGTATGTTAAAATCAGTTCACTATTTTCAATTTTATTAGCATTTAATTGTGAGGTATACATTTGTTCAAACAGCCTGTACATCAGCACACACTTGCGCCCGCCTAATTTATAATCTGCGAGAGCGACAAGTTTGTTAGCTCAATAACAGATAAAAGAACGTAAAATTTTATCTGCGCAAATAACTTTTCCCCGCACTGTGTATCTGACAGGAATGAAACCCAAGCTTTCTTTGCAGCGCAGGATTGTACTTCTTCTGTGTATGCTGCTCATGGACGGTGGAGGCGAAATGTGCGTAATGTAACGGTGGGCTCTGCCATGTTGTGAAAAGGTGGGCTCTGCCATGTTTTGCAGCGGTGGGCTCTGCCATGTTTTGCTGCGGTGGGGTCTACCATTCAACAAAACGGTGGGATGCAGCACTCAGTCAACACGCTCACTACGTTCTGGCGGCTGCTGCCGTGATATAAGTTAGGCTTAAGTGCCAGAATTGAAAATGTACTCAACTGCTCGTAAACATTTCTATTCTTCCTAAGAATTGTAAACAATACAATTACGCGATGATGTTCCATCTCATTCGCTTTTAAAAAAATGGTAGTGAAATACTTGAAATGCAGCTCATTTATATCGGAGACTAAATGAGCAATTAACCAAGTGGTATACATATGTCCCAACACGCCGTCAACGTGTGGGGTCTACCATGCAACGTTACGGAGGGATCTACCATGTATTGAAGCGTAGATTTACCATGAATTTAGAATTAATGTAAGTTATTGTGTAACGGAGACAAGTCCCGTACCCGAGGGTGCCCGATACAGTAAGGGAGCGGCGCACAATGTATCTGAAGGACTACAATGCACCATGACGGACGCTCGTAACGGCAGTACCGCAACGTGAACAAGGCTGACCAGCTCTCAGCGAGCTTGTAGCCTTGAGACCGTACCGCTGCTGCGTGGCGTTGGCGCTGTTCAATAAATTTACCCTCGAGATCCATTTAATTTGGGCGTTTGTTCAGGTTACTTTCAGGTGAGAATATCAATCAGCACGTCCGGCTGACTCCTAGAACATCAAGACATGATCGCACCTATGACAGAGCAGGTAACCCTTTACGGTCCTGAAGGAAGAGCGCACGCTTCCGTGATGGTCAAAGGCAGCAGTGGATCAATGGCAACCATCACTAACTCAAATATTTATTCTTGATTGCAACTGAAGTACACAAATATCGGCGCTCCTAATCGCAAATCGGTTAGGATGATGACGTGTTTCTGTTAGGAACGTGGTGAGCGCAGGTGCGATGGAGTCTCCGTCTGACTTGAGCAACAACAACCGGAGCTTCCACAACATTTCGAAGAAATTTCACAACTTACCTGTTGATAGCCTTGAACAACGCGACATCGCTGGTACTGATCACGCTCGCAATCTCTGAAGCTTCTCAAAGCAGAAGAATTTGTTCCAAATTGAGCGTGAAATCGCACCAAACGGAAGAAAAATATCACTCCGAGGACGAGTGTGAGAACGAGGGATCGCTTTCACTATCTCCACTCGCTACAAGCGTTGAAACGACACTGAGGCTCTGAGCGAAATTGAGCAGGAAGACACTGCGCGCAGACTGCGACTCGCAGTGATTCTGTTCATTCTGCTGATTGCGGAGTGACGAGTCATGCATAGGCCCACAATTCCGTTACGAAAAGCCAACCTTCCAAGAAACCTTTAATTCCAAGGTCGCGCTATAAGACACTTGACTTCAAAATTATGAACTGAGAATTTACAGATGAAAGGTAAGCAATATTTACAAACAAGTAATCCTCATAGAATATCGAAATCAGTTCAAATAATTAAAATATCTTCTAGGTCCCGCTGATGTCCTTGGGCGCCTAGGCCACATACTGTTTGATACATTCACTGTTTTTTATCGAAATTAAGTAACGCAAATTTACAACAATCGGTTGATACCGGTGTTCAGTAAATTCTAACGGAACCATAATTTGCCAGAACCTGATGATATTTAAAGGCAGAACTCTTAGCTTTTCCAATTGCAATCTTATATGCGCCATATATATGTATCATGTTTATTTTAGACGAGGAAAAACATGTTTCATTATACTTGAATGAGACAGAATTAAGTGGCAATGTTCTTGCCGCCTCTTTGGTAGTTAGTACACAATTAAAACTCGAATTTTCTTTCCAGATTTCTTTATATCCCACGGAAATAATTTCTACTGCTTATGCATGTACAAATATCATTTTACAAACATTTCCCTACATTGTTATAAAATTATTCGTTACGAGTGTAGCACATTGGTTGACCCAAAAATCTAGTGAGGCATCTAAAAATATAAACATGGTTTTGCTCCTTGTGCATAGTACCTGCAAAGCTCCCAGCTGTTTACGACGCAGCGTCAATATCGGCAAGTGTCTAGTTGCAAAAAATCGCCTTATTTTCATCAGGTTATATGCGCCAAAGAACAAGTCACGAAACTTGCTGCTGCTGCTGATGGGTTTCTGTCTGTTGTAATTACCAAAAAATTTTGTACGATTTTATTTCACTAGAATTGAATTTATCTCACCAAAATCCTTCTGATTTCATTGGTGTCACGCACACAGTTTAGCTAAATTAACGACCAAACGTTCTGGGGGACACTTTGCAGAGGTAAAGTAGGATCACAAATTATTTAATTTTTTGATGAGTAAAGTACGCTGACCAATCTGAGGTATTTAGCTCATTAATGAGCGTACAGAGAAGGGGATTTTTTTATTAATAGACTACAGGGAATAATGTTGACATTACAGTCTCTTATAGACTTAATCCAATGAACTAAAAATTGTTTAAATTATTGTTCAAAATAAAAAATACAGTATAATACCAACTAAATGAGTATTTGAGGCTATGCCAAACAGGTTAGCAAAGTTTGGTATTCATCTTGAAAAAATATTTATATTCTACTTAAGTGACAGACGGGATCCATGTGATGGTGACGCTCGTCAAATTTTTATATGTTGGCAAAGTATGAAGGTAATTCGTTCTCATCGCTTCTTTCGTTGTTAACCTAAATCCATTCACATAGTTTATGGTCCTTTAAGTCAATAATGATCGAAAGGTCAAGTCTAGAGAATATTAAGAATAAAGCGATATTTCCCAACTAACCCCATCAAATAATTTTTCAGTTAATCGAGCTGCATAAGCATAAGCAAAATCATAATAAAAATGACACTTTTTTCTAGGCTTAGAAAAGTCACATTTGGTTCCGAGCTGTTTTCAAATGACAAAAATTCTCACAGAAAGGATTAACATTAATTTTTTTTTTCTAACTATCCATCACTAATTATTCCTTCGACATCCCACTGTAGACTCAGCATACACTTCGGAGTTCGGATGAAGATCACATTTTGTTGAGCTCTCGGTTGTTGAACTCATCGTCTTCGTCCACCGATTCAATTTCAAGGCGTTTAACATATTGCCCAGTTAAAAATTCATGCCGTGTTTAGGTCGACAGGTAGCAGAACATAGCGAAACATGGCCGCGGAAGGTCACTATCGGCCGCTCTCGACCACAATTAGCCGTTCGACGGCTATCCGCTAGTCTAATTTGGACGTAAACAAGCCGGGAAAATTAAGCTCTCACTCGATTATTAAGTGGATTCTTATAAAGTGGACATGGCGACCAAAAAACGGCTGCTTTCCGAATAAAACACGGCTAGAATCTTGCCTACCGCGGCACAGAAACTACTTGAAAACGTCTTATTTTTTCAACTGGGTGAAGGATCCAATTCTCATCGTCTATGGGAAGCCGTCATTGCAATGACTGTAAAAGGTATCATACAATTAATGATTGGCATCAAGCAACGCTCTGGTCCAGATTTTCTGGAAACAGCTTGTAGGGGGCCCATTGCCCAACTACTCAAAACTTTTTATGGTTTTCAGTTAGCCTAGCACTCTTGAACGGGTGATATATCACTATTCTGCTAGTTCCTTAGTTGTATTGAAGGGATTTTCTGAGGAGCATCTTCCAACACTTTGAACTCAAGTTTTTAGACGACCCCTCGGCCTTCCTATGAGGTGTCGGTGGTTCGAATCCCGGTGCTGCGCGGTAATTTTTCCCCTCATGGGAAAAGGGAGAACTCAGCCCCAATTCCCCACTCTACCCAGGTATCGGTTATGTGTACCGGCTTGTCCAGGGGTGACCGCCATTGTGTCCTGGTGTTAATTATAAGGCATTTGAAAAACCAGCGTGCAGGATGATATGCATGAGGCCTGATTGATTAGAGTAAAGCATCCTTCCTTCCTGTTTTCGCTTGTGTCTTCAACTGAAATTCGTAATTCAGAAACGGGATAGCCACCTACCCAACATTCTCCCATTCTCTTCATTATCCCAATAAAGTCTCTGAACAGATCTTGTTCTGTTCTTTCAATGACCCCCTCATAGAAATCAAAAAGGAGAACATTCCCTATGTAGTCTTAAAATCGAGCAAGCATGGGGGAAATTTTATTAAAAACTATTGATATAAGTAGGGTAATTTAAAAAATTACAAATTAGTCACAGTGATATCCCAAAACTATAACACGAAGTGAAATTTTCATAATTTTAGGTATGAAACATTATTATTCTTAAAAATTGCACATTTCTTTACCTATAACCTGATAATTCGTTGGTGACTTATAGAAGCAGTAAGCAATGAAATTACCGTACAGATTGACACGTGACTGCGACCTCAAGGTACACACTTCAGTTGCTATAGCTACGAAATAACACGAGCTATGAGCCTTGAAGAACGAGTCAATATAGAAATCGGAGGACTTCCTTTGCCTAGGCCCCTTTTCTGTTTTAGATGCGTTAATCACGCACGAACTTTAATCCTTGTTCTGCATTGGTCTTTGTCAGCTATACTAAACAATCAAACTTCCCGGACGTCGTAAGATTTCAGGTTTTACTTACTTTTTCATCGAGCTCCGAGAAATGCTTAAATGCCTATAACTAAAAATTAAACTGTTCTTCCCTAGGGAGCTGAACTTATTTCAAAATTGTTTCTCTCTTGCACATCCACAGGCAACATGTCACGCACTCGTAAGGAAAAGTTTACTTAGTTATTCCTGTCACCAAAAATATAATTGTGACTTAGTATTTCTTAAAATGCTTATGGCTTCTTCTAAGAAGCCATAAGACATAGAAGCTTTTTCTAAGAAGCCTTTATTGCTTCTGTACTTACCAGAAATTAATTTTCACTTTTACTCTTCACGATCATGAAGTTTTAAAATTCTGTATACTATAACTTTTTCTTAAAGAACGATTGTATTTGATGACAAGGAATTTTTATTGAAACAACTTTACTGGCATTTTAAAAATCGCATCGTGTAATGATCTTCAACTTCATAGCACTGGGGCATGGATTGAAGTGTGAACTCGGTGAGTAAAAGGGTTTCCCCTGCAGCCGCTTCTGTCCGTCTTTTCCGTTTCCGGTATACGGTCCCCTTAGGCAGTGCCTTTAAAATACTGCTGTTAATGCGCTAACCTAAAATCTGGATCTTTCTCGTTCGTAGTGTGAGGATCCAGATTGTCTGCCTAGAAGTACACAAATGAATAAATGGTAAATCAATTTAAGGTAACTGATTAAATATATAGCTCAATCAAACGTTTACAAAGCTATTCTGTCATTTGAATGAAGGGAATTGCAAGGCATGAGCTCATTATTTTATCATCAAGAAGAGCCATTAATTCTCATGAAATTTCCCCTCCCGTTGATCACATCATAGAATTTCTTCTAAGCTTGATGTCAAAATTGGAACATTCCATTGATAGCTTGTCCACCTCAAATTGGAAGGCTTGACAGTAGCCTGCAGGTGGCTCAGCTAGCTCACATTGAAGCGAGGGGAGGAGCTGCTCCTCTGTCAGTTGTTACTGAACAAAGCGTCCGCGTTGCCAAACAAGTCTGTCAATTTTCCATTAAATGGGATTGCGTGCGTACGTCAATATCGTCAATATCCTACGTCAAGTGCAGTCGTCGTGCCGCCTACACGAAAGTGATGAAATTCTAGCTTTGCGCTCATAGCTGAGAACAAATCTGTTTCAAATTAACTGCTCTCGCAATTCGCCACTCTGTCGCAGATTCTTTCCTTTTACGAGTCGATTCAAATCTTCACGTCCATAAAAATATTGAAGTCGATTATTTCGGTGAAAACATTGGCTACGAAGCCACTATTTAACTAAATTCATGAACATAACAGTGTGTTTGATGCACTGGGCACAGTAGTTCATGAATCATTAAGCTACCGTTGAATATAAGCAAAGAATACGTAGTTTTCGCATACAAAAGCAGAGATGACCATTATATATTTATATATATATATAAATACGGGGTCTGATTTGCTCCGCATTTCTTGTGTCTGAAGCAGATTTCCTTCACTTTATACCATCCTAATAGCGTTAAAAACTTGTATGCATACATTTGCATTAATACTTCAAATGAGAATGTGCTTCTTTAGAGCGTCTGTAATGGGCCAGGATCACATCCAAACAACATTTGGGAAGATTCGCAGCACCAGAGGCTGGAATAACTAACCAACAGCTCAAATATGTGTGTCCTCGTAGAAGAAACAGTTTTGTGCGTGTGAAGTGCGAGATATGTCATTGGAGCGAAGATGCGTTGCACTGCATAGGTTCTAAAACTCTAAATGATGTTCCAATTCTAATTGAGACGAGTCAGAGGTCTGACTTGTTCATAATATAGATGTTCATTGACACCAAAACCTAAAGATAACCAGGAAAATTAAGGATTTAAATGCGATACCAGCTTACGAATTTCATGATCCAGGCTCTTTGAATATTCACGCTGAAAATTGTTTCCGAGAAAAATAAATATTCCATAAAATATATAGTGTGAGTCTCTGGTTTTATAGTTCGAAATCTTCACGTGGTAGAGCGGCCAAAGCAGATCTTACGTGACAACATTAACCAATGATTCCAACCATGCTAAATTGATTATCATTGATGTACTAAATTCATTCATCATTCTTCTTAGAGCAGCCTGATTATTCAGGACCACGCCTAACATCTACTCATCATCCATGATCATGCATTTGTTTAGCCTCCTCACATGCATAATTGTGTGTGCCTACCGTCACTGTGACGACGATGTATAGACGCCTTACCGTCGCCAAAGACACTTTTCACGGCGCTCAAACGGAATAAAATCATCGCCTCCCCCTAAAAAAAGTTTTTATGTTTGTGCAAAGTGAGCGGCTATTATAGAGCTATATAATACCTAAATGAATTTACGTGAAGTTATGAGTTTTTGTGATTCACTACACACTTTCATAAATATTTACACTTGTATGTGTAAATATTTATGAAAGCGGTAGCATTTCATACAACGGTAGCATTTGTGTGTGTTTACTCTGAACTCGTATATTATATTTTAAATATTATTTGAACGATATCTCTAAAATAATATGCATATGTTCACGTTAAATGCCGACCATTAAATTTGGATCTGTTTATAGCGTTCCGCTATGCATAATCATCCTTAGTTATCTCTTAGAGGAAGAGATAATTTTTACTCCTCTTCACCGCAGTAAAAAGTGTTTTTGGCGACTGTAAGGGTGCGTTCACACTACGAGCGGAGCAGAGCGGAGCGCCGCTTATAGAGTGTACGCACCTGTAAGGCTTCTTCTAAACAACGTCGCCACGGTAACGACAGGCAGACCGGGGCAGCGAGACGGATGTGGGATAATGATGCTGCGAAAGATTTAGACTAGAAAAGGAATAAAATTTGCACAACGACAGTGAAAGAGCTGAAGAATGAGTGAGACTTGTAGTGCCCTCCCTAAGTTACCCTTAAAATCTCATTTCTAGTTATGCAGCTGTGCAGTATTCCTAAAATGTCCCAATGTAACTCAATGGCTGAAGCAGCAACAACATCAGGCCTTAAAAACTTTATGTTAAAACGTTCATTTTGCATGATGTAAAACAACTTGGGAAATAGGTTTCGGTAAAACTAATCTGTTATTTCTCTATTATTAATTAATGTATTTCTCAGGATCTCCGACAAATAATTTCGGGGAAGACCAGACATTAATTATTAGGAATCTTTATATTATTACCCTTTTACTTGAAACGGCGACTGGAACTGGACACTTTTCGTTCGAGTTTAATCATTATTAGGCGGTCTAGACGGGATAGGAATTCTATGGAATTTCGTTTTTTCGTGTGATAATAGAGTGGCCGAAGTCATATGGTCAAGAAAGTAGTGTGGTTCCAACAGTTCTGCTTCACTTATGACAAAGACAAATTCCTCACCAAATCATTCCATTTCTTTTTATTTATCAACTGGATCTTCTTTTCCTTAAATCATCCGCATACATTTCATCAAAATTAATATCTTCCGACAGCACTATCTGATTGAGGGACTGAGATTGGTATCTTCATATTTTGTGGGAATGGTTTTATAGGTGTCTTACAATCTGGGCATACAATTTTTGGCATGGTCGTACCTGAGAATTCAACACATCTGTCACGGCACCCTAAATTGGCCCCTCCTAACCGAAGCAAGCAGAGCACCTGGCCACGAAGAGGGAATTTAAATTTTAAACTATCGAAATTGAAGAGGAAGAATCAGAAAAATTAAAGATGAAAGGTACACAGGAAGAGAAAATGGAAGATAGATGGAAATAAGAAACAAGAAGTGTTCTACTTGCTCAGCATTTGCTTGATCAACATAAGGAAATAACGACTACCGGAAGATTTCAATGCTTTATTTAATTTTCAAATGAACAAGGGAGTAATCCAAATTAAAAATTATTATGCCACCTAACACAATCACGCATTGAAGACCAGACATTGGTATAAGATTAAACACAACAAGAGGTTCTGCATAATAAATTAAGTACGCGCCACACTATTGGAGATAACAAAAAAGTAACGTAAAAGTGAAATGCGGCAAACCTCAAACACATTACCTGACGATCTCGCGCTATTTTTTTCTACGATGACTTGTAACGAAAGAAAAAAGACCTAAAAATGCACAACGCACCCTATAGTTAGAAAACCCCGTAGGCTGAATCCGCCTCGAAATATTTCTTCGTTCACTTCCAAACATATCCTCCGTTTCACGTCTTGTAGCAGCTCGTCTGTAGTGGGTTATCAATATCTACAATCGGCCATTCTACGGTGCGCTGAAGGACTCTGATACGGTTTTAAGCTGGTGCACTGTGATGGCTTGGTACTGGGTACTCCGTTGTTCATGTTGTTCTGGTTTACAGGCAGTGGGTCGATTCGTTTTCTGACGCTGTTGAGCACTGTGCTCCAGTGTCTTGGTTCTGTCGTTACTGGTACGTTTAGGTACATTTGGTGCATGATTTTTGGTGTCATGACGCGCAGAATGATGGTGACTTGATGCTCTTGCCACACTGGTTCCCTAGACCTGAATGGACTAGTTCTCTGATGTTGCTGAGTAGTGTGCTCTGGCACGTTGGTTCCGGAGTACATTAATGTGCTGAGGTGCGTGTCC
>JACJUY010000228.1:66738-77138 GCA_014220935.1 Platorchestia sp. MABIK | reverse complement strand
CACAACCGTCTTTACAAATAACACAAAAAAAATTTCCAAACTTAAACACAGACGCAAACAGATTAAAAGAAGCACCATTAGTCACCATTTCCTCATCACATCAACATGAGAGTATCATGCAACGCGACAAGCTATTAAGATTCGCTGAAGTCCAGGCAGTCACAGCCATAACGGGTCTGAGCGGCATACATGCGATATAGTAAGCTCTGATTTCTGACTCCATCACTCTAAGTTCTGTGGATCCTGCTGTTCCTTTTAAGACTCGAGGGTTAGAGAAATGAACAAGGACCGATGAGAGCGCTCGACACTTCACGGCAACCGCAAAGAGGTAATGCTTACAAATGGTGTTTGTTTACTGTACTAAATTCTAAATTACGCTAAAACATGTGTTTCAGTTTAACTAGCCGCATAAAAAAAATCAATTTTCTTCGTGATAACGAACGAGGAAATGTACGCATGAACCAACTGATAAATTAATTCGCCACAGAAAAGAAAAGCAAGAGAAAGCAAGAGGATTTGGTGTACTCACACGGAAATAAAAAGCATAAAATCTATTTGGTTTCTGGCCATTTTCATCCCCCTAAGGGGCATGGGCAGCTGAAAGTGACACGAACTCACCGTAAAATCGAAGAATGAAATAAGCAGACAAAGATTTAAAAATATGTAAAAGGTGTGTAGGTAAGAAAAGTGATGAAGACCTTTGCTCGAAAATTATATGTGGGAAGATAATGCCAAAAAGTTATCTCAAACAAAATAATATTTCGATCATTTTTTCAAATTTCGTATTCCATATGCCGCGACTGAAGAAAGTTCTTCAAAACCTTCCAAAATGTATTCGTTCTCGGCTTTACTGCTCCCCCCAACCAAAGAAAAACATTTACTTAGACATTCCCCTGTTTGAGATCAAACCACAGACAGCAAAAGGAATTATAAATGGATTAAGCTCGCTATTGAACATCAGAATCAGTGCATAGGTTTCCCTAACTACACTATTAAAACAATGGGGATTTTAATTAGGTTCATTGAATGGTACTACTTAAAACACGTGAGTTTTGAATAGAATCGAACAATAAACTGAAAGATGCACGTCATTCTAAACTAGCTTAAATAAACTATCGAAATCATTTTAAAGCCTGACTCAATAACTTACAAGGAATGCCTCACGTACACAAAAATAATCGAAACAAAAATATTTTTCTCATCTACTACAAGTAACATAGTCAAGCGCCTTTAACTAGCCGGAGCATACTTTCTTTTCAAAATAATATTGAAATTATTTAAAAGTGCACTGTAGAGTAGGAGTTTTAGCTTGGAAAAAGTTAGTAAAATAGCAAAATTTTTGTGAAAGAAAAGTTACGAAAATTTTCCATACAAAATTAAAAGTGAAGAAATATTTGATTCGACAAAGCAAAGGGATTTTGACTGGAAAAGATCTGCTATCGAACTTCCCGTAACTGGAAAAAAATCAGTGAACGAATCGCCTGAACATCAGAAACAAAAGAAGAAAAATTCCATGAAAACAAATCGTGCAACCAATTATCCCACATAAAATATTGTCGTGAAGTCACACAAATAAAAGGCAAATCCAAAATCAAGAAAATAACATTTACCTACAGTTCAACCACACATACTTTACATACAACGCAGAAATATTGAAAGTTAAGGTTTGAAAATAACGGAGAACAAAAGACAAAAAACCCCGCAGCCATTCCCTCGAGCTTGAGAGAGAAATTTGAGTACAGGCTAGAAAATTGAAGAACAGAAAATAATTTTGACTAAAATTAAGCTACTGTTCAAAGTTATCTCGAACAACTGCATAGGTTTGACGAGGTAATTATTGAAAGTGAAATATATTATCACTTACACTTATTCGTAGATTTGACGAAACAATTACTTGGTTTCACTTTTACAATAAAAAATAAAACATGTTTGTAAATGAGGTCTCTAAAGACGTTTACACTACATTTCAAATCGTAAGTTCATATGCTCCATATCATAAGTTCAAAAGTTCAAATTAGGAACAAATCAACTTTCTTCTCTGTGGAAACTTTGATCATTTCGTAATTACTGAACACTTCCTTCAAAAACAGCGTACAGAAACATATAGAAGTTGAACGAGTTCCTTTTGTTAATAGAAAAAAAGAGAAATATTTAGCTTTACATGTATGTGAAGAAGAGACATTAAGGTTTGCCTTATTTTAAGTTTGTTCGAGCTCCACAAAAAAACACGACCAAATAAAATACTTTCATGCAAAACCAGAGGAGACCCAATGTCAAATAACACAAAAGGTTATTGAAATTTAAATTTATGTTTAGTACAGAAAACAACCGAGTTAAATTTACAACTGGCGTTCACGAACCTCAAGCTTATACTCCACTTCTGGATTCTGGGTGGAAGAAAAAAAAACAAATGAGATTTTGAGTAGAATTTAGCCAATTAAATCATTATTTAAAAATGTAAATACTGTATAGTAGTTCAATCACAAAGTAGTTCTAATAAATTCAACATTTGTTCGTAAAACAACCGTAATGAATGTTCACATATGGATTTAAGTCACGACTACGAATTTAAAAAGGAACAAATCGAATAAAGTGTCACGAATTTCACTGGTTAGCACTTGCCGAGTGCAATGCTTTTACTAGAAATTCTCTCGTAACTACATCGTGTCTTCTGGACCAGCTTACGTGCGTCTGAACGATCTACTATTGAAGCTATTCTGGATTCCGTAGAAAATACATCATCAATTTTGCGCACCAAGACACTATTTGTAGCTCACCGTGCAAATTAGGCGACGAGAGACACTATTCAAACTTCACTCGACGGCCTCAGATACCAGGAAATTTTATTTTGGTTAGCCACTTAGCTTAGCCTATTTAAATTCTTAATCCTCTTCATCACAGACGCACGTTTCAAAATCATGGCTCAGGATCGACCGAAGGAAGATGGCGTAAGGTCAAAAACAAGTTTCGATCAAACATAGTTCGTGGGACAACAACCGTAGGAAGATGGCGTAAGGTCAAAAACAAGTTTCAATCAAACATAGCTCGACGTGGGGCAACTTTTTAAGGGCGACAGAAGTTCAGGTCTCATGGGAACCGCACAAAATCGCTCACCCCAGACACGCAAGCATTCAAATGCACGGTGCTTGACCCCCTGGTCTTTGTCTACAAGGCAAGTCTGGTTGCGCAGTTATGGCAACACACTGCGGGTCGAAACGAACCATTTCAAGCGCTTATCTCTAACGTTAAACCGACAAGTTTTTCGGTTCACTGTAAATGGAAGTCGAACGGAATTCCACATAGAGTGCTTATATTTAAATTACGTGAGTTTACTTGGTGCTAATCTGCAAGTAAATGCTTTAAAATGAAGAAAATATGAGATAACAGTATTAAAAACAGTAGATGGGAGCTAAATAGATTTTAGACTCACGCTTGATCGCGCTAGCGTCAGAATAATCTCAAAGGATAAATAGAATATAACGTTCTCAGAACAGATGGTTCAATTTTACAATTAAATCCACTTGCACTCAGCAGCAACTGCTTGAAGAACAGGCGCCTGTAGTAAGGAATTCATGTGAAAAACTCAGCTGTGCAAAATTAGACACAACTCGAAAAACAATAGCTATTTGACACAGCCAAGAAAGTTTTAAAATTCAACGTGGAATTAGAAACGGAGTTAGAAAACGCACAACTCTCATAAAAATGAGGCTTTCTTTGAACTGAAAGAAAACATTCAAAGTCATTCGAAGCACTCGCATAACCTGCGTCAAATATCGGGATTAAGTTCAAGATAACACGAGTGACTTGGCGTCTGATGAGCAAGTTGCACTCAACCGAAGTATGTTCTTTTAATTAATGCCTAAAAATTCCGCTCCACTACACTCAACTTAAATATCAGTTGAAATTAGATGAACTAAAACATTAGATCAACTGCTTGGGTTCTGTAAAATGTCCTGGCGAATATCACTAGCGATGCTAAGATGGCAAAAAAGCAAATATGGTGCATTTGGGTTCTCTAAAAAAGCACATGCACAAACTAAAATCTATTCTATTTTACGATTCCGAGCGTGAGCAACCAAGAAGTGAAAAAGCCTTTGCGAATACAAACTAAAAATTAGCCAAGTAAAATATCATTATAATGGTAAACATGAAAATGAAATTTTAAGCTCGATGTAATAAAAACGTGACCATGGCAACTAGTCCTAAGGTGCTCAAAAATGAAACATTAACACAAATCAAAACTTAAATCAGAAAATGAACTTACGGCACGAAGTTCCTTCTCAGAAAGGGAGGAGCACCCTGGGATGTAGTCCTCTATGCGGCCCGGCTGGTGGACGTATCGCTTCACATTCCTGTGGGAGAAAAAGGAGACATTTGAAAATAGTGAACTTTTGAAAATAGCGGACATGTTTCTCCCCCGAGCATTGAGGGAATACCTATCAAGTTACACAGGCTTGTAACTTTGTTTTCTCGAACATAAACACTATGATAATTAGAAAGAACGCAATAATAATTAAAAAGAACACTATAATAATTACAAAGAGTACTCTAATAACTAGAAAGAAGGCTACAATAATTAGAAAGAATATTAGAATTAAAAAAACACTCTAATAATTTGAAAGAACACTATAATAATTTGAATAACCACTATAATAATTTAAATTGAGAGCGCGCTCTAACTTTTTGAAGTTCATAATTGTACGTGAACTTCAACTTTACATTTTATAGATAAACAGAATGGGGAGTAAATTGAAGAGAGATGAAGTTAGCAACATCTCTAAAAATTTCCATATAAACTCAGTATCAATAATGAACTCGGTATACTCAGTTTCAGATGATTATGATTAAAAAATAATAAACTTAGCTGTTAAAATAAGAATCAAGCTATGAGAGGTAGTTTTTTCTACATATTAAACGTAAATAAAACAACACCTGGGAGAAGGACACTTTCGTACAATGCACTCCAATTAAACGCACTAGCATTACAGATAAAAATTTCGATTGTCCGTAATTTACACTTCAATCAGAAAACAAGGGTTCAGACACTTAATGTACCTATGTTTACATCATGAATGTCCTTCAGGAGATGCCCAGGAAAATGTATCGTAATCTAATCCTATTGGCAACTGTAGCGGCAGTCAGAAAATTGAGGAAGTCTTCAGCAAATGAGGCTCCGAATCTGAGCTGTCATCAGGCGTGATAAATGCGACATTCCTGAGGGGTTTCGTTAAAAAAAATGGCGAAAAAAATACTTGAGCATCACGCGGTGGATGCATCACGCTCATGAAATTGGCACAGTGCTGAAAATTTAAAATTGTTTCCATGAAATCACGCGTCGCCATCAACAGCAGATGAGAGGGTAAGAAGATGAACTACAGATAGCGTGAAGAACGAAAATAAGAAGGTTGTGGTTGTATTGCCATAGTTTTCCTGCCAGAATGATTTTATCAGGACAATAGTTTTGTGTCAGTGTACGTTTTGCAACAAATGGTCTGAAAAATAATTACATCTACTTAAAAAAATTCCTGCACTAGGAAGTTTAAAGTATAAACTGAATTGCAGTGCACTTTAAAAGAAAGAGTAAATGAAACACACTGAAGAATCAACATCAACTGCGGAAAACAGCGAAACTCGTACAAAATCTACAGGTGAGGCGAATGATGGAGCTTGCTTCGCAACCCTTTTTCTTCCAAACGGAAAAACACGGCGAAAAAAAAAGGTGGAGCACAGCGCAGGTGGAAGAGCGTCGTGGGTGTTCCCAAAGGAGGAATACTGGGACCTACCACAAGGTGTGCCACACAAGCAGGAGATCCCAGAAGCCTCAGTGAATTACTTCGAGCGGTTGCGATCAATAGCAGTGATAGAGTGATCAGAAAAAAAGGGGTCATTCATCAAACGGAAATTGGTAAACCAACTGAAACAGCAGGTATTTATACTTGTCACTTTTTCAATGATCATTTGAGTGATTTCAGCGCTTTTCACTAAGTTATTGACGAAAAATTATCTGGCAGGCCACATAAATATAAGAGATTTGAAATTCCAGTCCATATGGCGCAACATAATCATTTTGTTCCAGTGGAAACCAAAACAACATTGACAAATGCAGGTCAGATTGAGGAATTTTAAAGCTACTTAATTCGTGACAAGTACTAAATCCTCAAAATTGTTAAATTATTGCGTCAGATTAGATTAGATTATTAGTTAGTTTAAGCCTCCCTATCCTCAACAAACGAGATCCAAAGAGAGGAAGGAAGAAGGCACCATTTAGTATGGAGTTAAAGGAACGTGGAATCTATGAGAAAGGGCATGGAAACAGTAAGATGAGAAAGAAGTTGATGAAACAAGATCAAAGTTGAAGAAGAAAGTAGTACGTGTTGAAAAAACAGGACAGCAGTGAACCGAAAAAAAGTTGGTCCGGAACAAAACAAAAACCTATGTTATTTCAACAAAAAGAAAGCCTACCTAACCTTTAGCTCGGCCCTCACATTGTCCCCCTGTGAGCGCTAATTCCCATAGATACAATAGTTGTATCCCCCTGAGGGGAATTATTTCGTCAATAAATTGTATACTGCCGTTTGTTTTTGATGCATTTTTTTTGGTAGCTCTTCGTAATTTCTACAGACTTGGAACGCTCTGATTTACAAAAAAAAGCTCCCATTTTTAATCTAAGGTAAAATTAATTTTTAGACTAATACTGAATACATATATAAAACACACTGTTATAACGCTTTGTACCTCACGATCGATAATATCACAGTCCTTCGAACTGACTTGTTGAGTCACGATATACTTTCGGAAGCGATTTGAATTCATCTGTACACAGACATATATTGTTTATACAGAAAGAAATATACACCCAATAAATATCTATGTTGTAGTACAAGGCATGTCACAAATGAATACTAGTTTTAAACTTAAAAACTCACCCACAACAACAAATTGTCATTTTCCTAAATCTGTTCAAAAATTGAGAGTTCTTGAAACTAATAACGTCACTGTTGCTTCTTACTTTTCCACTTGACAAGCCTTTTTTATCTTGTCTAAATTGCTTTAGTTTCTCACTATTGACACTTGTATCATGTTGAACTAGAACTTCATTTGATTTAGAATAGCTTTTCTTGGTTTGCATTTCATTATTCTTATTATTGTTATTATCACTGTCATTATTTTGTACAGGAAGCCGGTGGCGCTTTTCTACTTTGTACTTGGTCCCCTTGGAATAATCGATGCGAACTTCGATGCTGTACTGACCGTTGCCATCTTCGTTATCTTCATCGTGGAGCTGAAGCAACTCTTCGTACAATGGGCTAGAATACCCATCCATCGACAGCAACCCGTCCTCAGAACGGCTGCGACACACAAACGATTTATTTTCAATTGGCTTGGTTTTATCCACCCTGATGGCTCCATCGACTGTGTCTACTTCTGGACTTTTATTTCCAGCTTCAGTGGATCCCGTGCTGGAATACGACTGCTTCTGAGGTTTGTCGTTCCCTAGGAGTTTTGAATGAAGGCCTTCGTACGGAACATTTGATTTCTTCGTTTTCTTCTGCTTGCAAACTTTGCTGTAAACTGGGGTGACTGCTTTCTTAAAAGGGCTACAAGGCTGGGTTGTTACCTTCACGTTATTTAGCGGAACTTTCAATACAGTGTCAGGTTTACTGCTGTTGCTCGCTCTCATCTGACTCTGACTTGCTTCGGAGTAGGATGGGATGCTTTTCTTTGGTAGCCTAGCTGGTAAAGTAGTTTGGTAAGGAATGCCCAAAGTGTTGATGCTGCCTAAACGAGATCGATGAGCGTCAGTTTTTCTGCACTCGTCGTGCACGGATTTGCTTCGTCCGCACGGCTTGGAGCCGGCGGCTGATGTCTGCCACAATTGGCTGCGAATTTGACTTCCTAGGAGAGGCAAAGGCTGCGATGGATCAGTTCGCTTCAGAGGAGGGGGGCGAAATGCTCCAAATTTCGGCAGTTGCGATGTGCCAGGATACGGGGGAGGACCGCACCCGTCCGGCAGAGGGGCAGGGATAGGAGGCCTGTTTACGTACGTGGGTTCGTGTGACAATGGCATGCTCGGAACACGAACAGGTTGAGTGAATTTAGACGCAGGACCCATACTTCTGAATTCCTGGTAATTCTGGATAGTTTGAACCTGAATGCCACTTTTGAGCTTATTTGCATGATCGTTGGAATGCAAGAGGGTTCCATTAGATATGGGATGAGTCGTGCCGCTCGAACTTCGAACATGGATTGGTCTGAAGGGGTGGGTTGAGTAACCAAGTGGATGGATTCTTGGGGTCGAATCAAAGTGAGCATTATTTCTCAAAGCACTAGAAACGGAGGGCTGTCCAGGTCTATCGACATTGTAGGGCCTGTCATCTCGACCGTCCGGGGACGTCCTGAAATCGGTCGAGTTTCCAGAAGTTCTACGGGATGTACCAGAATGAAGCACTACGCCGCTATCGACGGTGCTGCCGCCAACACTTTCACGGCTATCCTCACTTGGAGAACCTCCTTTACTGTCACTGTCGTGTGCGTCATCCTTTTTGGGGTGTTCGAAGGCAGAATGAAGCTTGTCGTGGTTAAATGCGGGAGGGGGCACGTATTCCTCGGAAAATTTGAAAGCCATGTTGACGTGCGAAAGGCAGTTCTCATTTTCCTCGAAATACTCTATAGGGTACGGGGGAACTGTGGGTACAGGTAGTTCCGTGAGACACTCCATGTCGATGGCGTTCCTATTTTTGCTTCTTTTCCAGTCGCGTAGTGATAATCGTGATGAACTTTCAACGGAGTTCATCGTTCTTTTGAATTTAGATAAACGAGATGGACTCTCAAACTTTAATGTTCGACCCATTTTATGGCACAGATCACTTCAAAATAAATAATACCTGAAACAACGTGAATTTTATAATAATTCCTCGAACGGTTGTAAACTGTTAATTTCCAGAAAATGGTAGAGAGTACCGTAGAAACACTTCCTCAAAACTGGTAGGCTAAAAAAAAAGATCGAAACGAGTGAACTAAACACACATTGACAGCTAAATAAAATAAATAATAATTTAACACGTACTCGTACACTCAAACATACGACCACGCCATACGTGCAAGTATATCAACTAAAAATTCACAACAAATCAACCCTGTAATATCTTCCACTGAAAAGAATTAAGACGGAAATAAGAACTCCGTACAACGAATTACGAAACAGCTAGAGTAACGTGAATTTCCACAGGACAAAAGTGTTACGAAAACGAAGAGAAACTCGTAGGAAGGTTTTTCAAGAACAAAAACTGTTCCAACAATGACGTTTAATCAGCAAGTAATCGCGTTAGCGCCGGACAGCTCTCGCTCTCCGCCTTCTTCCAGCTTCACAAAGGGCGGATGTTGGGCAAAAGCAAAAAAAACGGAGACTGAAATCCGGACCTAGTTTCGATTCAGGACAGAGTGAACTCGCTTAAAAAAATGAAACAGAATGAAATAGAATTTGAACTAAATCGTACACGAAAAAGTCATAAATAGTAAAAATATACATAGACAGCAGAATAAGGCCAGTTATATCGCCCACGATTCACACACTAAAAAATATTTATTGCACAAAAGTACATTTTTTCAATATAAAAGCCACTGTGAGAGCATGACTAGTTCGTACGAAAACACCTGAGGTTAGCTTAAGGCGCCCTGAGCTACGTGTTCTGGCAATCCACGTTGCTGTAGAGAGCAGCTTTAGAATGGCATCGGCGCTGAAATTCTGTAACGAAAGGAACGCAGGTGCTCTTGTAGCAGTTTTTGTGTGTACAATTAACGTTCTCAGGCGCAACGAAGACAACACACCCAAACAACTCAACAAACATGAAGATAAAGCCTCGTGAGGATCAAACAGAGGCTTCCAACGGACTTCTCTTGCACCCCCGAGAGCAGCGGAGCAGCACGGTGGCAAAAAACGTCTCCAACCTCAGCTTTCGTGCCGAGTTTAAACTCAGGATCAATGTGAGCCGGCAGTGAGAATTTCGACGTAGGGCTAAGGTAATGCGCATGTTAGGTTATTGATTATAGAGCTTGTATGGGCACTGTTTTACGTGTAACTAGACCACCGTTGTAGTGTTACAGTTTTTATTGTCACTAGACTACCTATAAAAAATTGGGATAGGCCGGCTGGCAGATGCTAAGTAGGCTTAAAGAAGCGATAAAAGCTGAGTGTAGACGGTGAAAAGCAAAAAAAAAGCAAGTAACATTGTCAGGGTTTCACATGAATTTATATTTCATTAAATGTCTACGCAGTACAGGCTATTTTAAAGACCGTCATGTTTCTTCCGGACAATGTAAAAGAAAATAAACTAGACGAAATATACAAAACAACAATGGAAAATTTCCTAATCTCACCTACACGTGGAACATAAGTGAGG
>JACJUY010000228.1:53378-66724 GCA_014220935.1 Platorchestia sp. MABIK | reverse complement strand
GCCGTAAATTTTGGGGCGTTGTCAGCTTTCCTAAATGTGTTCTGTTGCACAAGTATTTGCGCGTCCTTTTTACAAGTATGAATATCAAATAAGCTAACTTTCTTATTTCCCACAGACGACAAACTAAAAAAAAGGAGTCTCTTACTTTAAAATTCGTCAGGAGTTACTCTATACACAAGCCACTTTCGTCAGTGATGCTGCGAAAACAAAGAAATTTCAAGAAAAAAATAAGAAAACCAAATTGAGTCAGCACCACACAGGATGAAATTACACAGGAAAAAATTGTGAAGATGTTTAACTTTTCACAAGGTGTACTGTGGAAGTGATACCATTCCGGTGGCCATAGGTGCGAGACACACACCTCTGCAGGCCATACCAAATTCTTAATGACTGGAGATCTCTTAAGAACTCCTGAGGTCGACCACAGCAAATCACATTTCGAGCTCCACCTCTGTCATCAAAAGAAGGATCACTCCAGGCCAAGAAGCTACACAATGCCTACTACGAGCTCTGCATTTCCTAATCCAGCATACATAGAAAGACTTACAAATCAATCTGAAGGCCAGCCTATACATTTGTACGTAAGCCTAAAAATCTGTGGCATGAAATGTCATGGGGCATGAGATTTTTTACGAAAAGTGAAGTAGAAATAATGATAATGAATTATGAAATAATAGTAGAAAACTCTTCATCAGCTGCTTTGAGAAAGTGTTTAAGAAAAGTGTGAATATTCACAACAGTACAACTGGTTTGGTTTAAATTTTTGCTACAGCACTTTAACAACTCGTCCTTTCGAAAGCTCCAACTCAAAAACAGAATAAATGGCTCGAGGAACGTTTGGAGGTACGGAAGAAGAAACTTGAGAAAAAATACGTAATAAATATAAACCCATAAACCGACCGAACAACTCACAAAACAAAACATCTAACGGACACTCGATCACGCTCGATTAAAAAATGACTATCCGTGAGAAGTTTTCTGAGCTCTCTTGAGATGCGAATGCCGATGTCTTCTTTTCGGATGTGGTCGCAGGGCGATAGGAAAATTTGACAGCGAAGTGCTAAAGCGTGACCAAAAAAGCCGTCCGAATTTGATCAGCGCGGTCATCAAGTGTGGCTAATCTGACCTGTTCTCACGGCAACCAACGAGGATGATGTCAAGCCGCAGCTCGCTGTATCACTTCAAATTCCGACACTTTAGCGCAACCGCACGCGTCTCAGCAGCCGGCATCACGAGTCCAATGACTGTAGGCGTCCACTTGTATGTAAGAGGCGAGTATTGCGTGGGACATTGATTCACTTACGCTTTTAGGATGCATTGGGAGATGGAATTCTAATTTTATGTTCAATAACTTTAGCACATCTTGCCTAACTAGAGATATTGTTAATAAAGTTAATAACTCCAGCACATATTATCCAACTAATATGATCAGTTGCTAATATCGGACTTTCATTTCTGAAATATTTACGCTAACATGCAGGCAAGAAGGTTAGTGACTTAAAGAACTTGAACTAAGCACAAACCTAAGTCGAGTGCTCGCAACACACAATTTCAAAGTATAGCAAAACGAGTCCCTATTTGAAATGCAGCGCCCAAATGCTGGCAAAATCCTGATGTATTTTAAATAAGTGAAGAAAAACGTGCCACAAATAGTTGAATAATATTAAACTAAATTACTATTGCTTGAACTAAACCAGTACTGTAATGGAATCGGAATTATTGGTTACCCGATTATATTTGCACTTCAGTAGACAGTGCATCAAATTACACTCATCACCATGATTCCTTTAAGAAAAAAATACCATAGGAGCAAGAGTGTAATTTATAGTTATAAATCGAAACCGACGCTAAAATTGAGCTTCTTCAAGTCAGTCAGCCGGCGATCACTGAACTCGACTGAAAGAAAAATCATGGTTTACACAGAGCAAGTTCAAGCTCTGTACTCTGTCCAGAGTACGTTGAATGACAGGCTAGACAATACTTATTCAAACTGAAGTTCAATATTCAACTCAAATTTAAAGTCAAACGTTGTTAGCACTTTCATAAAAACCAAACAGGAACTGGGTTCCATGAATACACCTAATTTTAAAATATTGTTAGCTATTTTCAAACGACTCATAGATTGGTCGTATATCGCAAGCAACGTGTTAAGTTAGAACAGCACCGCGATCTATACACCTCCACACCACCGCCACAAAGGTAGGCACAATACTGAGCTTCTCTACCTGCCGTGATTTGACTACCTACATCCGGTCGTGTTGGTCAGGCGGGTACCCCACTGGGTGAGAAAAAGGACTATGGTCATTTACGACCTAAGCTGATTACTCCACCTCTTGGAGAACAGAAACTCGTTACCGAGATAATAAGAGTTGGCAGACTTGAAAACTCAACTCATTGAGATGAACTGTAAGTGGTTTAGGATTATTTGAGATTTTGAGACAGAGTTAGAGAGGGGAAGGATGGGACTCAACGGAAATTAATTAGCGAGTTTGCGATTGTTCATCTGCTAATTTCTACACTTGCAGCAGACAAAAAATAGTTTAAGTAGCCTTAAATATGAACAATTCAAAACAGTGCGTTATTTAGTCAATTAGATTGATTAGATAGTCTAAACGCTAGTAAATTTCGGAAGCAAAGTTGAATATTTAAAAAATCAAATGGCAACGAGTTTGTCGAGATTTTTTTTAAATCTACCACTTTTGGACGAAGGAACCTGAGCGGTTGCTCTTTACTGAAGTAAATTTTAAAGAAAATATAAACATGTGATTGAAGTTCCTAAAAAATTCAATTCAGTGACAATAATTGACGGCTTGATAACCGAAAAGCGTCGAGGCAATATTAACTGCACGTCATCAAAACGAAGGCGAAAACGCATTCGTAAAGTTCATCGGTCGTAAACCGTAGAAGAAGTTCAGAAGCTTATAGTTAATTAAGTTATAACATAGAGGTGATGACAGGGTTGTGGGCCACGTGGGTCATCGATCTTTTATTTCGTCTCTTGAACCGAGGTACTAAATTTTGATGCGAGACCGGCGCTCTGACCTGTCACTGCGCAGAGCTCCCGTGTCACGCTCGGTTCTCAGAAGGTTGGCGATGTCGCAAGAGGTCGGCCAAACCAGCTGCCAAAAGCAGGCATCCAGTGCGCCAGGAAGGAGACATTTTATACCTAATTGTGAGTCACTGGATTTATGGATTGCAGGATCCTTTTACATCTAATTGTGAGTCTTTGAACTTTCGAGCAATAAGATACTTTCATATCCAATTGTTAGTCATTGGACTTTCGAGCGGTAGGATCCTTTTATATCTAACTGTAAGCCATTGGA
The DNA here is from genome assembly GCA_014220935.1 of Platorchestia sp. MABIK. Classification (NCBI taxonomy): domain Eukaryota; kingdom Metazoa; phylum Arthropoda; class Malacostraca; order Amphipoda; family Talitridae; genus Platorchestia; species Platorchestia sp. MABIK. The sequence goes on along the minus strand of JACJUY010000228.1, from coordinate 63,401 downwards.
TTTATGAACGGCAGAATCATTATATATCTAATTGTGCGTCGTTGGACTTATAAGCTGTACTATATACTTATATTAATTATGAGCCATTGGACTTACGAGCGGCAGAATATTTTTATATCAAATAGCAGGCTGTTTAACTTTCGAGCTGCAGGATCCCGGAACAAACTAACACTTGATTGCACAAAAATGTCAACATGAATTTGACACAGGTGAGGATGAGGTGTTCCTCGCAATAACAAATTAATCAATTTACATTTTATCCCCTGAAATTTCCACTATTGACACTGTGGGTGGGCAAAATGTAGCCCATCTTATAAATTAAAAGCCATGGGAAATCTTGGAACAGCTGTCTGACAAGAAAACGTTCTCTTAAGCTCACACATTCCAAGACTAACTTCATCCATAGGAAATTTGAGGCCACAAATTGTTTAGAAGCTCAGAAACAGAGGCTCCGTCTCGCATAAAAGAAATCATAATTTTCTGGAGAAAGCCTGGCCACCAAAGCACTTTGACATTAAATCGGATGCTAACAAGCAATTATTTGAATGCTGGATGAGGTTAATGAGGTCATGGAGCGCGCTGCACACCCGGAAACGTTGACAATCTCTCGGAAAATCTGTCAACTTTTGAGTGAAGAAGGTCGATCTCGTCGTAAAATATAGTCATTCTCGGGGCTAATCTAATGAGAATGAATAAAAATCATTACCAGCCATCCATACATTCTCTTCGTAATGCAGTGGAAACGCAAACTTTTAGCGTTTGTAATTCTTGCAGAAAGTGTGGTATTATTCTTGTTGATTTTTCCATGTAGTCTCTGCATTGTTTGATTAAGTTGATTGTGATAACCTATCTAAAAAATTACCGCAAATTAGGAAGTACAGCAGAGCGCTAATTTGGACACAAACGTACTCATTAATGGGATAAACTCCAAAAGAAAAACAAACCCAAACGATGAGCTTATATCGAGAACCTTATTAAATAAAAATAAAAGACACTTCTGCATGATAATAGGAATCTCCCCTTGTGAAGATTTCCTTAGAATATTTTTCTTTCTTGTTTTTGATAACCGATTATTAGGAATATTAGACACAAACAAAACTTATGAGACTAATAAAAGTTACTCTTATGGAAAGAACGAAGACGATGGTCCATAGATCAGCCACATATTCAATCAAAATCCCTCATTTACAGTCAGGGAGGAAGGCGGAAGAGTTCTTGTGAAGAAGACGAGCAGCTTCTGTGGAGCAGCAGTGGATGAAACGGGTGGCGCATTAACATGACGCACCCCTGCAAGTTTAGCTCAGAAATTGGGGCAGGTCGACGACTTGGATTAGCTGGTCGAGTTGCTACGAAGGCATAGTTGAGAACGTGTCGAGCGGCAGGGTGACCTCCAGTCTGGGAGGTCTCGAGTGCGGCTCTTTGATGCGGGAAGTCGAGAGTTTGCGGGCAAAATTAAGCTAGGGAAACTCAGGTGCACAGGATGATGCAGTGGCAGCGAACAGAAATGAAACCGTGGCGATGTTTAATCGAAACAATCGAATTTTTATGAGCACCTTCACGAAATGATGCAGTGGCAGCGAACAGAAATGAAGCCATGGCGATGTTTAATCGAAACAATCGAATTTTAATAAGGCACCGAGAATGTTCACAAAATGATGCAGAGGCAGCGAACAGAAATGAAACCATGGCGATATTTAATCGAAATAATCGAATTTTCACAAAATGATGCAGTGGCAGCGAATAGAAATGAAACCATAGCGATATTTAATCGAAATAATCGAATTTTCACAAAATGATGCAGAGGCAGCGAACAGAAATGAAACCATGGCGATATTTAATCGAAATAATCGAATTTTCACAAAATGATGCAGAGGCAGCGAATAGAAATGAAACCATGGCGATATTTAATCGAAACAATCGAATTTTCACAAAATGATGCAGTGGCAGCGAATAGAAATGAAGCCATAGCGATATTTTATTGAAACAATCGAATTTAATAAGGCACCGAAAACGTACACAACATGATACTGAGCCACTGGACAAAAATGAAGTCACGGCGAAACTTAATCGAAACAATTGAATTACAATAAAGCACTGAATACGGTACACAGGATGATAGAGAGGCAGTGAACTAAAATAAAGCCATGGCGATACATCATATTACACAGAAACTATCGAATTACAATAAAGCACCGACAGAAATGGAACACTATTGAAAAATCTTAATTTAGAAGTCGTTTATGATTTGCTCAACAATGAGTTGTGCCTTACTAATGTAAAATGAAAAACTGTTGTCCTGTTTTGAGGAAATCTCAAGGTGGCACTAGTGCAAAGGTACAGCATTTTGGCATGTTCAATAATGCACATAATGGTATATATGATGCACATTATGAGGCATACAATGGGAGCATATGATGCTGAGCGCTCATTGGTATGAAACAATTATTACATGTTTTCCAGGTGTTCTTTCCGCAAACAAATGTTGTTCCAACTGGATAAATATTTTGCTATTTGTGTGCAGGAAAGTGAAATGATCAGAATTTTAATGTTTATGTCACACATATCAAAATGAGACGGAAGTTTTCCACAGAGGCAGATAATTAAACTGTAAGGAAAATAAATAACATAATAAGAATCAGAAAAAGAAGTGAAGTTACTGAACGATCGAAACTAATATTGCGATTGAATCTCAGTGAAGCTGCAGAAGTTGAAGCTGCATTATGAAATTAAGGCAATAAATTAAGCTGAAAATTGTCATAATTTGAATTTAATTCTCAAGAAATAAAAGTTGAAGCTGCGTTATCACATTACGGCTACAAATTAAGCGGAGAATTATTATAATTTGAATTTAATACCAAAGAAATTGAGCACGTACGTGTAGGAATGAGTGCTCGTAAGAACTTGGAGCAGAAAAGAGCAGCTGCGAATGTGGCACGGAAGGAAGCGAATTAAGATCTGAGGGGGCCGAGTGTACCCCATTGTGCTTGCTTTCCATGAGCAAAAGGTGAGTTCTTCTAGCTCTCTCTTAACTACAATGGTCCTGCATAATTGTCAACATTAAAAATGTAATCGTCAGTGGTCCCAAAATATATGTCATTGTCAACATTAAAAATATAATCGTCAGTGGTCCCAAAATATATGTAATTGTCAACATTAAAAATATAATCGTCAGTGGTCCCAAAATATACGTAATTGTCAACATTAAAACTATAATCGTCAGTGGTCGCAAAATATATGTAATTGTCAACATTAAAAATATAATCGTCAGTGGTCCCAAAATATACGTAATTGTCAACATTCAAACTATAATCGTCAGTGGTCCCAAAATATACGTAATTGTCAACATTAAAACTATAATCGTCAGTGGTCCTAAAATATATGTAATTGTCAACATTAAAAATACAATCGTCGGAGAAAATTAAGGGTAGTTTATGATAGCGAAGTGTATCGAAGCCCACTTCTCTCTACTGTTCCAGCACTACGTTACTCATCTGTCAGCTGCCTAACCTCGGCGAGAATGGATTTCTGAAACGATGCTCCTTGGGACTGTTTTGTATATTCTCGTCAAATTGGCGTTTTATAACTCTCCTTCTTGTCCTTCTAGTACAGGAAATTTTCGTTACACGTAAATTTTACAGCAAAAAAGAACTCCGGAATATAACCTGTGACAGCAGAGAATGTCAGTGACACGTGTAGACACTGGGTCATTAAACACGGTAAGTGCGGCGGGTTAAAATGAAGTTCAAAATTCAACTCAAATTAGAGTTCATTTTAGAGATGAATTTTTGCAAATAAAGAACATGAACTAGATCGCGCCCAAATTTAGTTCTTCATTATTAAGCATTTATCGAAATTGAGTTAGTGACCACCAAGAAAACCGAGTTCACGACTCCTAAGCAAACTTCTTCAGGAGATATAAAAACTGAAGAACAGAACAGTGGCAAAAGAAAATGTTCAGCGATGCGAGCGCGGTCACGATAAGTTAGAGCTGATTCATGAGGTTTATCTTACTCGTGGCGTTAGGAACGACATGCGTAGCTGGATTAACACGTTCACTGCCTATTGGGGCGTAAGAGTATCACTAGGTAAATTGCTCATTTACGTATTAGTATGAATGAACAGCATTTCAATTATTTCAACATCTATTTTAGAAGAGATTCAAGCATACGAGGTAAAATATCATCACACAATTACATTTTCACACTTCTCAGGGAAGATTCAATTTTTTTCGAGCAGTAAATTCGGTTTTTAAACTCTGCTACTTACAACCTAACTTAACATGAGATTGCCACACGTCCAGCGTCCAGTGCGTCCAGCGGCAACGAACGTGTTAAAGAAGCTAACACTTTGACTGCGATTCGAATCATCCACTGATAGAAAATTTCATAATGCTGTTGACCGATCAGTAGTTCCAAATTCAAATTTCAGTAATACTTTATGAAAATTAAATGAAAGCACGATCCAATTAGTGTTCGCTATTTTCAAAATGGCTGTCACAATTGTCTTTAAATTTGAGTTGAATATTGTACTTCAATTCAACCCATTGCATTCAACGTGTTAAAAAGCCTGACAGTTTGATAGTGGGGTGCCATTTTTGCAAGGATAAGGGTGAACTCCAGGCAGAGGTAGACTTGAGGAATGGGTGAAGTTCTGCCGTTCAAAATCTCTCAAAGTGGACGTTTTCCGCTTTCACAGTTGAAATGGTTTACCACTTCTCTCCGCGCAGAGTTTCACATCAGTGACGATGCTTTCAGTAAGCACAATTTTGATTTCGGTTTGGACCCCAGTTGATCGATTAAAGTAGATACAGCAAGGAAAAACTTTCGTAGAACACCTAGCTAAAATAAGCTATGTTAAATGCCATTCTTCATTAGTTAAAGCCAACGCGGGAATCGAAATTCTGTAATTGTTGGCTGTACTTGATCAATCGAGGATCGAACGTCTATGAAACATTGTAGAATTGAAGAGGCCTCATGCATTTAATTATGACATCACAAGTGATATAATCAAATACTTTTAGTGATGCAATAAAACAAGAAGCATTCCAGCAACATGATACCATTACTGTGGTAAAAAAGACTTGAGAGCATTTTAGCACCTTTCTTTTATTTCCTCCATTTTCCCAGCTTTACTGCTACAGATCAGTCTCGGTAGATCTTCCGGCAGTGACCCGTTGCGTCTTCAGCACTCCGGCCCGACTTCCTCAGTCATTCAAACTTTGCGGGTTGGTAAAATTTACCTCGTTTGATTATCCGTAATCTGAAAGATCCTGCGGTCACGACGACTGTAGCTAACTTAGCGAACTGCGTTAGTTCAAGTTTCCTTCATCGGCCTGATTGGCAGAATTGCTAATCCCAGCAGTGAATGTGACGTGAGATTTTCTTGCAGGAATGACTGATTGATTATAAATAGTTTTAGCATTCTTGCAGGAAATAAACGGTCAAATTTGGTAGATGTCGGAATCACATTCATGTCCTCACAAATGGAGCCGATTAGAAAGGAAGTTTCTGCTAATACTTCACACGATCAAAATTATTTTAAATTAAGATCAACTCGTTAGCTAGAACTTCGTACCATAACGAACTTGGTCATGGTGAGTATAACAAAGTTACCACGATGAAATTTGATAGTTCCTCACATGCAAACGACAAACACGTCGTCAACATCGCGTAAGTTTGATGGTAAATTCGGCATAAAAGTCCTGAAGAACCCATAAAACTCTTACGGCCTAATTTAGCTAAACAAGCGCCGCGAGAATGCGCACAGAAGCCATCGGAGGTTCAGATTAAATTTGACGGTAATAATTAGGATGAAGTGGATCATGACGGACATCAACGAAGCAGTAACTTCGTTACCCAAGGAGGGCGCGCAGACGGGACTAAACGTGAGATCACGTCACGGTCTGACGAGCGGCGGCGACGATGGCAAAAAGCGCAGGAATTACTTCGTGATGCGTGCAATGAGAGCGTGCCGGAGCCTGCGCACACACCTTGTCTCGGCTCGTGGCAGATGAAGATGAGACCGTGAATATTCCAGAGGAAAACCATGAATTTTCCTGAGAAAAATCCGTGAATTGTCGTGAGAAAAATCCGTGAATTGTCGTGAGAAAAATCCGTGAATTGTCGTGAGAAAAATCCGTGAATTGTCGTGAGAAAAATCCGTGAATTGTCGTGAGAAAAAACCGTGAATATTCTTGGGGAAAAAAGCATGAATATTTCTGAGAAAAAAACATTAATGTTCTTGGGGAAAAAAATGAATATTCATGAGAAAAAAATTTTAATGTTCTTGGGAAAAAACTTGAATATTCTTGAGAAAAAATCATAAATGTTCTTGTGAAAAACCACGAATATCCCTGAGAAAAAACGAGGCTAACGACGGTTAGGAATGAAGCAATGAGAAAGACTTGGATTTTACGAGTTCATCGTAGTCCTGAAAGCGACAAGAAGTGAGTAGGAAACCATTGTCTTTGCTGGTTCACGTCGTAAAAAGTTACCTTGATGATATTTCAGGATATTTGACGTAAGCCAAGTGTGAGAGCCAACGCAAGGATGTCGGAAAAAGATTTAAATTTGTGAATCGCCATGTTTCCATTTACAAGTCCGACTGAGAAAAAAGTCATCCTGAAGGATGTGAACTAAAGCCTTGAAAATTTTCCTCAAGCAACTGGTAGAATGCGATAACAATTTAATGAAACTGGAATTTCATAAGTCGCAATGAAAATAGAGCCTAAGGATTGAAGGTTTTTTTTAATAAATAAGAACGGAAGATTAAATCCGTGGGTATGCTTCAAAAATGAAATTGAATGAGTCTTGAAAGTTTTTCTTCAAGGCAATCATTAGCTTGGAGGAAATCAGAAGCAAATTCTTTGTCGAATGAAGCCCTACATCAAGCGTTCTCTTCGAAGTTAAAAAAAATTTTCACACCAATTTGCCGAGTATTTTATTAGGACAGTTACAATTGGAAAGTACACATAATTTGAGTTGTACTTGAATGTGAAAGTAGATGATGAACTGATCAAGATCATTCAGTAATTGGAGCTTCAAAGTGACATCATGATTCATCTCGTGATGATTTATCTTTCTTAGAAATGAGTTCAAAATGCGTCCGTCATATCAACGAGACATTTAGCATTTGATTTATTTCAAAATTTGGCACAAGTTTTTTACAGTTTACATTCGGGGTATTAAACGACAATGAGACAGTGATGTCTCGCATTTTAAAAACAACCAAATTTCTAATTCTACAACACATCGTCGATTGGAAAAACGAGAAATTTTTTTTTCAACTACAATTATTGATGGCAGGGTAAAAATGTTAATAATTAAATTTAATTACACTTATTATTAGGGATATCAGTTACATTAGTTATTTTAATTAGTGAATCAGTGATAACAGAAAAGAAGCACAATTTCAACATTCCTAGTCATAAGAAAAAAGCTCCTGCGTAGCTCCAAATGTAAAACGAATACGGGTTATGATCCGGGTTATGAATAAATTTCTCAAGAGAATGAAAATCCTCTTCATTTCAAAGCGGGCATTTCAAGAACCATATAGAGCTCGGTCGGTGGAGCGAATGTATGACACAGGTGCCAGGTAGAGATGTTTACAACATCAGCAGCGAGTTTTACGACGGATTGTGGCGGTAGTGCTACCAATTTTGGAGTCGACTTATGACATTTCCACAGCCATCTGCAACTTAATGGCACCATTGTGGCGGCACCGAGAGATTCAACCCACGCATTCATGCTCTTGATGGCCCATTGTATACGGGCTTCAAATTTCTTAATATTAAACCAAGAAAATGCCCCTCGAATGCCTTGCTTCGATTGAAACATTCCCTGTTCTCGGAAGTGTGCGATATTTAACACAATTTCCATCAGGAAATATAAAGCAACGTCTTCCTTGGAAAAAACAAAACTTTCATGAACCATAACGCGGATCAAATTGAAGTCAAAGTGAATCTGTCCTGGCGTGAAAAACTGGATACAATTCTGGTCACGTCCTATAGCAGCGAACAGTTTTTCTCAAAATGAAAATTTTTAACATTAACGTAACAGCTCTTCAAAGATACGTATTAGCGGATGCAAATTGCAAGTGGACATGCGTTGCAAGCATATGGAGGCTTCAAAAATTGCTAAAACGCAAACACTGACGCCAAAGAAGCCAAACATAGGTTTAGAAATGGGTGAGAGAACATGACCAAAGTCAAGAACAGCTCGATAAATGTCAGCGGTCTAAGAATCCAGTTGTTAACAATTATATATAGTATATCATTAAATTATTAGTAACGTACAAAGCAACGATACACGTCAGCGGTCAACTAATCCAATGATACATAAACGAATAATTTTGCGGTATGTAACCGGAATCACAAAAATGATACGCTACGTAACTACATATTTAATGAGAGAAGCAAGCTCCAAAACGATAAAATTGAAACACTTCCCACACAAGTGGTCTGATTGAGCATGTAATTCATCAAGGTAGCGTTAAAAGAAGCCTTCCCAAGACATACAAGGAGCCTCGCAAATGTCAGGTCACTTACCCGGGTCCCAATGAAAGAAACGCAGCCACAATACAATGCTATGGCAGTTTTTCTTCATCGCAGCTGGAAACGCACCCAAGCAAGCTAGAAACGAGTGGTAGGAAACGCTTGAAAGAAGACTTCCGTGGGAATGATCAGCGACTGATAAAAAATTCCCAAGACGATATGAGGAGCTACAGACTTAAAGGTGCTGTGGAAATCTTCTTAGACCTCACTGTAATGTCTTGGGCAATAGACTTACTGGAGAAATGGTGAAAACTTCACACTCGGGGCTGTGGAAATCTTTTAGACCTCACTGCAATATCTTGGGCAATTAACTTACTGAAGAAATTCTAAAAACTTCTGACTCGGGACTGTGAAATATATTGGGCGACCAGGAACAGCAATGCGAACGTATGTTTACAAAAGAATGCTCTACGAAACAGAATATTTAGATCTACTGGACGTACAGAATATCTAGATATAGAAGGTGTCCACAAAAAATGCATCCACTGACCGATGTATGTAAATTTGATACCGAAACCATGCAACTGTTAAATTCTGATACATGGTTCTGGTATCATATATACATAAAGTACATCGGTCAGTTGATACATTTTTTTTAGGAACCTTGTATAAGACGTTAAAGCACGCATAAGAAGGCGAGCAGCAAGCCGGTACGGACCGACCACAGATGTCTCCGCAGCAGCTCCCCAGTACAGTTAGGAGACCTGCAGCGCAGATGTGCTCCTGCTCATCTCACCTGATGCGCCTCAGCCTCCATGTTGCCAAACCTGACTAGTCTTACAGCCTCACAGAACTGAACAGCCACCATACATACCCCGTATCATGTAATACAAAAGAACAAGTTTGATACTGGCATCATCCCCTGCACCATATAATACAAAAGAACAAGTCTGAGACAGGCACCACGTATTGCAAAAGAACAAGTTTGATACAAGGACCATGTATTCCGATAGAACAAGTGTGTTACAAGTACCACGTATTACAAAAGAACAAGTTTGATACAGGCACCATGTGTTGCAGAAGAACAAGTTTGATAATGGCACCATACCCGGCACCATGTAATGCAAAAGAACAAGTTTTATACCATGTAAGGAAAACACGCTGAACTTATGATAGATATTACAGAGGGATGAGAGAGCTTGAGCACAAGATATAAGGGACTCGGTTTACAAGGAATACATACTCTCAACTTATACTAGATATTACCGAGGAATTAGAGAACCTGATCCCGAGCGGCTCGGTTGCATGCCCTACCCACCCAACACAGCGTCGCCGCAGGCGAATAAGGAACGAACTTCGCTACGGGCGGAAAAAATTCTCCTTGACTTAAACTCAGTCTAAATGTTGCTGAGGCGTGCGGTGTTGGTGGAGCCTCTCCCGAGGTGAGCCCATGACCTCTGCACGCAAGTCTAGTGGAGGACTAGCGTGCTGAGTGTGTTTAGGCGGAGTGTGCTGCACGGTGGAGTGTGCTG
>JACJUY010000228.1:28144-48952 GCA_014220935.1 Platorchestia sp. MABIK | reverse complement strand
TTTAAGATGAATCTCTTAGAATTCCAATTGCCTTGAAATTATCAGGAATTGCATTCTTTCCATATGAATGTACGGAATAATTGAAAAGCATCCCATATCCAATCGGAAAAATCTTATTCTTTTTGGATTCTACTCTTCACTCAACCTTAATATTAGTCCGTGTTTTAATTTAGCGGAAACAGAACAAGACGAATTAAAAATTAAAGTTCACCAATTTTTTCTTCGATCATTGACGAAAAAATCCCATTTCCAGGCTTTAGAGCCCAACATGTTAAAAGAGAAATAAAAACATACAGATATCACCTTTCAAAACAAACGTTGAAACCAATTTTATTTCCTCGTCCATTATCAACAAAGGAATTTCGATGTTCAACATGTTCAACATGTTGAACATGGTTTGTTCAACATGAAAGTTTTGCTGGACTTCAACCGTGTCGCAGTGGCGTTCGATTGCGTGCTGCAGCATCATGAAGGAGGTCTCACACGGCCACCGTACGACAGAATATACGGGTGACTATCTGAGCACCCGGCGCGATCAAGCTGCCAGAAAATTATTTCGATTTTGTGTAGTTGTCGGTATATTAATGCCAGAAAAAGGTCTCGATTATTTTGATTTCAGTATATTAAGGCAAGAAAATAGTCTCGATTTTATGTAATTGTCGGTATTCTTTTGCAAGAAAACGGTCTCGATTTTGTGTAGTAGTCGATGTATTAATGCAAGAAAATGGTCTCGACTTTGTGTAGATGTCGGTATATTAATGCAAAAAGAAGTATTTATTATATGCAACGTTTCACCACCGAAGACGCTAGAGTTGCTTTCGAGATAGGTACAAGTTGGAAAAAATGAAATTTACTAAAATACTTTGCTCTAGAAACCGTGGTTTGCAATCACAAAGGTATTATGAAGTTGATAGATTTGAAGTGTTGAAAAAAATTGAAAGAAGTTGAAGATATCACGGACAGCACGCCATAACTTTAAATGGAATCTTCGATGTTATGTATTCTTTTGGTTGCGAGCAAAAACGCTTGAAGTGGTAGATATGGAAGAAAGGAATCCGTAAAATTAACTCTGGTCAATAAAGTCTACGCAATACAAAAAAACTAATGAAGCAACAGTAAATGTTCACACGCTGATGGTAAGACCTTGAGTTCGTTTATAAGCACCAGGTTCTTTCAAAAGCGTGTAGATGAGAAAGCGATACAAGAAAGAGTTTGGGTGGAACAAATGGGATTCCTTGAGAAATTTCATGTATCGACGTCACATTGACCGTATCATAAATCTGAAGGTATGACGAACCCCCAATACTAGGGAGTAAATAATGAATACTTTCAAATTTATTCTCAGTCAGGTGGGACACTTGATATGCCGATTCTGTAGTGCAGGATAGTTAAACCATATAAAAACCAACTCCATAAAAAAGTTGTGACTTGCGCCACAGATCAAAATTCCAATTCCAATCCAGTTTAATGAAGTTGTTTACCTCATGGTCCCTCCCCACGATTACAAACTCATTGACTTATAGTGTAGTTTGATTCGTTCGAAATACAAATTCGTGTGTAGTAAAGCTAACTTTTTCATCATTCTCTTTCCAGCATAGTCAACCAATCTTTTCCCCTTTTTAAGACGAATAATACCTAAGAGTTATTCCACCAATTTCAACCAACCTTATCCCCTTTTTACGACGATGAATACCTTGGAGTGATTCCAGCAATTAAGCTCTGTAGTTATCAGAAATCTGATAACAACACCCGTTTTGGTTGAAGCTCCGTCCTGACCCGAACTGAACAAAAAAGGAGCTTGGAAGACAACACGTTTGTTCCAGTGACCCGAGCCACGCTTGGGTCGGTCCAGGTCACAAGTGGCGTATGTATGATACCACGCAGCTCTGTCGGTCCAAGTCACAGCATGGAACACTTCAATTCAGTCCTTGTGTACCTGGAACTCTGTTTAGTTGTTGTTGTTCTTCTTCTGAGTTCATAAACTCATAAAGGTTGCACAACGCCTCTTAGACCAAGGGTTCCTAACCTGGGGTGCTCTCACCCCCTGTGGGTGCGAGAAAAGTCCAGATAAATATTGGGATATCGGCTAAATATTGGCCTTTTTTCTTCAGGGGGTGCAAGGTTCCAATGAAATGTCTTTAGGGGTACGGGGCGTGGCGAATGGTTTCTTGCTTCTTTCTGAATGGTTTGCAAATTATTCAAATTCTTCACAGACGATTCGCGTGAGAGATTGCTAATTTTAAAACTTCATGGATGGAAATCATCGTGTATGAAAAATATGTTATTATACGTCGGCTACCTAGTAATGTATTAGATTTAAACGATGTTAATTCGACACACAGGAGAAAATATCGTGTAGATCAGGGCTATAAAAGCTGTATTTGATTGCGCAACACAGGCTTGTAGAATTTCAATAACAAGAGCAAATAAGTTACAAACATAATTAAAATCAATTATGATGAAATAAATTTTTAATTTCATAGCATGTTGCGTATTTAACGACTAAAATCAATTACCGAGGAAAAGACCACACCTTCTCATAATACGCTATCATGCCCCTAACTGATAATATGCCACTAAACATTATTTAAGGCGCTATAATGTTGCTAAAGTTCATTCGATCCGATATTAAGCGACTAAACTTTATTTAAAGCGCTATTATGCCACTCAACAAGAGCCGCACGAGATGACCATTCGAGTTAGTCATTGCGACATGCTCTGCGCGAGTGTCGCACACCGATCGCTCGTCATTACCTCGTGTCGACATGACTTGCAACACGAGCTCCATTTACAGCTGGAACACAAAGCTACGATCTCAGGTCAAGTCGTCCCAACTCCAGCAACTACGTCCAACCCAACCCCAGCACCATTAACGGCAGGTACACAAAGCTACGTTCTCAGGTCAAGCCAACCCCAGCAACTATGTCCAACCCAACCCCAGCTCCATTAACAGCAGGTACACAAAGCTACATTCTGAGGTCAAGCCAACCCCAGCAACTACGTCCAACCCAACCCCAGCTCCATTAACAGCAGGTACACAAAGCTACATTCTGAGGTCAAGTCAACCCCAGCAACTACGCCCAACCCAACCCCAGCTCCATTAACAGCAGGTACACAAAGCTACATTCTCAGGTCAAGTCAACCCAGCCCCAGCTGGTCTCCTCGGCAGAAGTAGGGCGCTATGTTATAACGGCAGGGAAGGTTACACGTGACATCACAAAGAATTCGAATTCACAATACGTTTGTCCTGTGCTAAATTAACTGCAAGGAATGGAGGTTGAAGCTCAAGTTAGAGCTATCACGCTGTAGGAATCAAATGATACATGGAATGTGTTGCACGAGAACCTGAAACGATTTCAAATAAATGTGATGCAAGCCACTACTCCAATTATTTTCCAAAAACTTTAACGTAACTTCAAGAGGAGAGTCGTTATTAAATCCTTAAGGAATTGCGTTGTTTCTTAACGTAACTTTGGTTAAAGTTGAACTTTGAATTCATCCTCAACAACTAAGGACAACCAATGAAATTTTCGGGGTCGGTACAGTCACAACGAAGAGTTAGAATCAGTTTCACGTGTTTGGCATAGTAGAAATCTTTCGTCCACTAAACCTTCATCATGGGCACTCACATCTTCCCCCAGGAAACGCTAATTCTCTTTTATACAAAAGTTATATCCCCTCGAGGTGAGAGTGGAATTACACTTTTTACAAAAAAATTAAATGAAAATTTTCAAAAATGAAAATGAAACATCACATTAATGCTATATAAAAGAAATACACTGAAAAATGTATAGCACAGTATGATCACGTTAGTTATTTTGACTAACTAAGATAGTGGGTAAGATCTTCAAATACATAATTTAACACTTTGACCGCAGCAGGTAAAACTGAAGTTCAATTTCCAACTAAAATTTAAAGTCAATTGTAGTAAGCAATGTTGAAAATAGCAAGCATTAACTCGATCAGGCCTTCATTTAGTTTTGGGTGAGTTTTTATGAAAATTGAGTTTGTGACTACTGGTCGGTCAGCAGAATTATAAAAATCCCTTCAGAGTCCACTGGTGGCTCACGTCACAGTCAAAGTGTTAACTAGCACAAACTAACTGAATGGGCAACCCGCATTAACCGTCTGCGTCTGAGCCCTAGATAATGCCATTGTTTTACTTGGTCCTTCTTCTTTCTACTGTCTTACGATGGGCTTTATTGCTTTCACCTGGTATTCAAAGCTTTACTGGAATTCAGTAGAAAGGGAATAAAATAAAAAAGGGAGAAGGATAAAAACAGACAAGCTAACCTCCAGCACTGCACAAAGCTATGTTTCTAATTTGAAGAAGACTTCACGGTCGTTTCACTCTGATCAACGAAACGCGCCCCGAAACATAAACTAGGGTGTGCCAATAAATGCGTGCAATTTCAAAAGGTCATAAGTGTGACTAAGTGTGACGATCACAAACAGAAATCGACGAGAGAATTACCCTCTTCGATGAGAAGGTCATGAGCTTTCCCTTCACCACGCGAACAATTGCATGGACGATTAAAAAGAACTAGACCACACAAGACCGAATGGGTGGCGCACTTTTATACGTAATGAAAAACAACACTCCTTCACCACTTCAGAACAGCAATATATTTTAATGTTAAAACTCAAGAATGGCTCAGAAATGACAGTAGCGAGGGTAGTGAAGCAAAAATGATTTGATGATGGCGCAGACTGCAACGTTGACCGTGAAAACTGAAATGGAAAACCCCGCCATCATGAAGTGATTGAGACAAGGCAAGCGGATATGAAAGAAGGTTGTAATCAAAACGCGAAGTCGGTACTTCACTTACTCCTCGATAATGCTGTTAATAGGGATTCCAGCCTGGCTAAAGTTACGGATATAGAATAGATCAGATTTTGTGTTAATCTCCCTAACCGCAACAAAGGCGTTCCAAAGAGAGGAAGGCACCATTTAGTATGGAGTTAGGAGAACGCAGAATCTAAGCACAAGGTGGACAGAAAAAGTAAGTTGAGAAATAAGGCTATGAAACAAGAGAAAAGTTAAAGAAGAATGTAGCAGGTGCTGGAAAACAGGACAGCAGTGAACCGAAAAAAATAAAGTCCGTAACATTGCAAGAAACCTATTCAATTTAAACAAAAAGAAGGCCTACCTAACCTTTAGCTCGGGACCTCACATATTCCAGTTTCGGATACATTGGTTTGAATTTTCTGTAGATGTCACGAGCTGAAACACGAGGTCGTGTAGTCTGCGGTTAGGCGAATCGGAGACCACCTGAGGCCAGCCGCTACAGGCACAACAGAACAGAGCCCTTTTGTCTCTTCCTCAACGCAACGCGGGGAGGAAAAGATGAAGTGAGAGTAGTATAATACCACATCATTATAGTGAATCTGTAAGGCATATCTTCTGAAATATCATAGATTAGGCGCAAATATTAACACGTTTACTGCGATGGGTTATACTGAAGTTCAATATTAAACTCAAATTTAACGTCAAAAGTTTAACATCAAAAATACCAAGCATTATCTGGGTCCATTGAATACTTTTAATTCAAAAAGAATGTTAAAAAATTTCAAACGACCCATCTATGGGTCGTATCGCAAGCAAGTGCCATTATTTGGAAGATGGTAAAAATAATGAAAGAAGTTTAAGTGAGAAAATCAGACGCTGTTCTCAGCACACTGACACTGGGTTGTGGAGCTGTGTGGTAGGGTCAACACACTGGAATATTCTAATTTTAGGAGTCGTTGACTAGAGCTTAATTGCAAGGAACCACAACGTAAAATTTTATGATCATCCGTAACGAAACTCCACCGATGAACTCGAGCATTACTGAAAGAGATGAGCGAAGCGGGTGCTGAAAAATACCAGAAACAAACAAGGTATAACATTCTGCATAACGATCGCGCGCTCTATGGTTACTACCGATACATCACAGAACGAGTCGCTGTCTTATTTGGTTCGTAACTGTTCGCATTCAGATGTTTTGATATATCTTAGCGATTACAAGCAATCTACGATCCGATTCGTTTTAAACTTTAAAGACTTAACCAGCTCCAGTAACCAATCGCGCCGTTCATAGAACGAGCAAAATGCAATTAATTTCGAACACAGGAAACTTTATTTAAAAATTACGTTGTATATTTTGAGCTCTTTCATTTGACATTTTTGAGTTTACCTCAACTCATCACACAGCGGTCTCCATAAGATTATCAAAGATGATGCTACATGCAGTAATCTCTTCTATTTTCCACCCTAACGACGTTAAAAAAAACGTACAACACCGCTCCACGACGCAAGACAATTTCCCCTGAAGTCCTCCCACTTGAGAAGGAGGTCCCTCAGAGATGGCACTCGGGCAGGAAAGCGAACACTTGCGCTGTCTCGCACGATGCGCAAGCGTCCTGACGCAACACAAAGAAAAGCTAAATATCCACGAATAAAGAAGACTTCGCATAACTCGCTGTATGGCTTGACCCCGGAGCCAGCATTTTCTCCACGATCTTTCTTCTCGAGAAATGGCGAAGGGATTCTCGTACCCAAGACTTCACAATTAAGGATGCGTCGACTTCACAACTACCGCTTTGTCTAGAGCTCCCTCGGTAAGGTATGGGAGAAGCTTAGTCAGATTGACTGATGACGCAATTGACTGACTGATAGATACTCGTTAAAATATCATTTCTTCTCCAATGTAGCAGGAGAAGTACACAATTGACGAACAAAATGTCTCACCTTCACCAGTAAACGAGCGAAAAACTAATTCAAAATGATAGTGACCGTATTTCTGACACGTAACCATCAACCATAAAATGTAAAATTACTTTTATAGAGTATTTATTTAGACGGGTCGTAAAATACCAGTTTTTGCAGGGGGTAGAGTAAATATTTATCGTAAATGAGGCTCGAAATTCTCGTACCCGTGACTTATGAACGGAGGAATGCTCACCGGGCAAATTTTCCAACGATCTATTTCGCAGCAGCACAATTATTGGTAGCGAAACTTCTAAATCACCATGGCTACTCTACGGGGAACGTAATAAGTTCATAAGTTCTTTGAGAATCTGGCACCAAGCGGGTACACTACGGAACTTGCGTAGCTAAATCTACTAAAAATAGCTTACGACGACGTAAGTTCTTTGCGAACACGGCCTCAACTGGGTACAATACAGGGCCCGAAATGTAGTCAAATCTACCTAGAATACCTCACAACGACGTGAATTCTTTTGCAATCCGACACGAAGTCTTCAACTTATCTGCGGCTTGTGCAGCAGACGCAGCAATCCCGCTACGCTCTCCTCAGTAACGGCACCGTCGTCGCTCAAGAAGAACTCGTGCAGGCCTTGATTTAGCAGCAAATCATAGGGAATTACTTGAGCTACAACTCTGCATAGCGTGTCTTTTCACCGAACGGACTGAAAAATATTCAGTAACTTAGGCGGCAAGTTTTTAAAGATCCAAGAACTAGTCATTGCGATGTAAGGAATATGCGCGCTGTTTGAAAAAATCATTTTGCCATTTTTAAGTCAACTGTAAACTCAGAAACAACTAGACGCACAGAGTTAGCGACCGCGAAAAATTTTTGAGAACATTTTTTGTGAACCTGTTTATTTTCTTCCCTTGTCGCTTGCCATTTTAAACACACGAACTGTGAGCGGGCGGTGTCAGCAGAATACTTGCCTAGACTTATCGTTTCAAGTTTAACCTTCAGTCCATTGCAGCTTGAAAAGCTGTTTGAGAATACGCAAACACACGTTGTGCAGATAACGGACAAATAAAAATAATGAAATACCTTACTTAGGTTATTTTAACAACAACAAAAGTACGGAGCGTTGTCATCCTTATAATCTTTTGAGGACACGATAGTTCACATAGAACATACTAAGCAGATAATGGACGAATGAATGTAATGGAATACTTCATTGAAGCTAGTAAATAATGTCGGATTTTAAATCGATAATAGGATCGAAATCGCCAGCCCATGTATTCACTAAAGTGCGCGATATTTGCGTGGAATCTTTCACGGATCCGCCCTGGAGTAACACAAACTGCGGGAATTTATTAACGAGTTTATGATCAAACTGTGACACTACATTACATATTCAACCACATTACATAATTACATATCTAAAGTACCATGAATATAGAACAAGATTTCATTTCAGTAAATTGTTGCTCGACTCCAAACGTATGTTATTTTTTTTTTTCGAGATGAAAAATTTTTCAGAATTCAAAATGAAGAAACGAACCACGTTCGCCGCATTCTAATAAATTTCGGAAATAAAATGTATAATAAAACGCACACTGATTTAAAGTCTTCGAATTCATTTTGTAATTAAAATACCGCTCATGTTCGAAAAATAAAAATGTTTATGCATTGAAAACTAGGTATTTATTTATTATCGAGTTAGACTTTTGGAAAACAATTTTTCATTCATCAGAGAACATTGACCGAACTGTCTACTACTCACTCCTCCACTCTCAGGCAAATGCGTCAAGTTAACTAAAAAACAGACGCTAAATTAACACAAGTTTTTAATATCTTAAAAAAAATTCACAGCCACAAAAAATAAAAATGCATATTTCACTGCTACAAAAAATAAAAATGGCATAAGTATTGATATCTCACGGTAAAGCATTCATGTTCACTAGGTTTCAAAACTTATTTAAGGTCATTTTTTTTTTAAATCGCTCATTTAGCCCTAAGCCAATGCCTTCGAGATCTATTTCATAGGCAGGTAACCCCATCTCAAACATTTCAGCTTGTAAAAGGTTAAGTCAATTTCACAACAACAAACGTTCGTCTTTCCCCTCACACTACAATGAAGCCACCACGAGTTGTTCGGAACGCCTGTCAACATTGATGTCCTGTTTTTTTGAAGCCCAAATTGAGCAATCGCCTCAGTGTTCTTTCAGGGCGCGCGGCACGAGAGCGTCGCACCTCCACACATCACAACGGTCAGGAGGCAACTGGAGAGTGGAGACTGGAGAGTCTGGACTCTGGAGACCGAAGAGCAAAGAAATGATGGAAGGAACCAGGTCCCAAAAGACAACCTGGAGGTCGCCTCGCCCATTCCTACGCTGTCTTGTATTAAAAAGACTGGCGTATCTACGCTACGGATGGTCTTTCTAGCACATATTATTCCCCTTCATGTTGAAGGAGATCAAATTCCGCGAGGAGCAAAACAAAAATTTAATGTTTATTTGAGCTTATATATTCCGTGTCTTGTCAACATGTGAAATTTACAGAATGCTCAGGGTAACTTCTTGTATCAGTCGTATCAAAACATGTTTTATTTCTTTGATATCATGAGCGGGTGTTGGCATGATGTCTGAATTAAAAATTCCTCACGATCGAAAAAATTTTGCGCTGGGCAGAATCCAGGGTAACATATTCCAATCAAAAACTATGGTCCATGCAGCTACAGCAATCCATTCACTTTTTTATTATTGGTAGTTCGTAAAAATTTTCACGTCTTTGGTAGCTTGCAATTAAAATCCATGGTCACTGAGGCGGCACCTTCCTCACTGTTTTTTTTTTGTTGTTGTTTTTGATAGCTTGCAATCAAAATACTGCTTTCTTGCCGCATTACTTCATTAAAAAAGTTCTAGAAATATCTAAGCTCTCACTCACGTGTCACAAGTGTCGAATACTAGCCATTAATAAAAAGTAACTAACTATAACATTTGAAAATAATTATCCCTTTCTTTAGTACGTCAAGTGCGGCGAGTTAAACTAAAGTTCAATATCCAACTTAAAAATAGAGTTATTTTTAGAGATCTATTCCGAAAATGACGAGCATTAAAAAGATTTGGCCTCTCGTTAGTTTTCACTAAGTATTTATGAAAATTGAGTGAGTGAATGCAGGTCGGTCAGCAGCATTATGAAAATTCCCTCAGTGACCACCGGTGGGTCACATCACACTGAAAGTGTTGATCAAATTGCAGGAATTTAGTAGATGACGATTATCCAAAAAGTTTTCCTTGAATTTACATTAAAAACCGCAATACAGGCAACTAAACCCCACAGAGCACTCAAATGTAAAATTTGTATGATAAAACACAACACGCTTTGTGATACATTTGCAGCAAGGGCATTTCAGACAACCAGTAGAATCACACATTTTTCACACAAGCACCCCTTAATTAAAATGTTAGCTTAACCGATTAATACTCCGCCGTGTTTTATGAACCTTACTTTAAGTAGGTATTTATTCATGTCAACTTTATTAAAAGTGTCGCGTAATTGCCTAGAGGTTCTTGTTCTTAAGATATACTAATGAATTACAAATTTCAACTACCATCATCGCCTCACCACCAGCTTTTGACGTTCTATCAAGTCATCCAAGAATTTTTCTCATCGAAAGCCAGTGAGCCCAAAACATGAAAATACCCAACGCCTATTCTCCAATGCGACCAATTTTACCCACCAAAAACATCACTTTGAAACGTTTAATTAAATTTTCCAAGATTGTATCTCCACCACAGGTGGAGATACAAGCAATTGCAGTTACATAGATACAATTGCGGATACAAATTGGTGGCAAAAGTTCTAAAAGTCAAAATTCAGTTTAAAAGTTTTAAAGATAATTAAAATGTATTTAATAAACACGTAGGTTGCAATTTGATCTTCAATTAAACTCACGAACGCCCCATGAACAAGTTCAAAAAGCGAATCGCATTCAAAAAACGAACCGCATTTTGGCCGTCATCTTGAGCTCTGGAGGAGTTGGGAGACAATGAGCAACCATCTGACAAACTGGAGAACAAACGCACCAAAGGGAGCTCTGTCATCAGCAATAAGGTTGTCTGGGGTCTGTAATTCGAGTCCAGCTCTATTATTTCACTTTAATTGAAGTTTGCGCTGGGAAAATCCACGGTGCGTCCAAGGAAACCAACATGAAAGCGAATGCAAAACGAGACGAAGGCACCTCATCAATGTATGGAATTAAGGGGGAAGAATGTTCAAATAGCAGGGCGGTTATTTTCTTGAAGACCTGTACATGAAACCAGAGCGACCGTTGATGAAATTAAACAAAAAAACAGGTGGTAGTAACACAAACAAAAATAATGCCATGAAAATGCATTATCACAAATATTTAACGCATGGCTGGTGTTTGAATATCTGAAAACTATTTCATTTCTTTCAGCATTTTTGCCGCAAATGTAGAGTGCGCCATTATAAAAGTAAAATTATCAAATGTTTTTTTTTTTATTTTCAACAATAAAAAAAGCACTGAATCACAGTGTAATTCTAAAAACAAGTCTGAATAGAATATCCGAACAGAAAATATTTTGTCAAGATCATGTCAGGGAAGACATGATCAAACATCAAATATTTATAGGATGTCCTGAAACGTCAAATGAAAGAATTTTGATTTCTAAACTAAAATCAAGCAAATATGGTCTGTACTCGAACTGAACAAAAAACCAGGCATTTTGATAGCAACAGAAGAACGTAAGGAACTACCTCCAATTAGACACGACCCGAAGAAAGACGTGAGAGAATTCAAAAGCTAAACGTATAACATAACACTGAAGTCATTGCTATGATCGTATCACAACAACCGCTGTGTGCCAACAACCCTGGAGTACACCAAATGTGCTCCAACTTTCGATGAAAGGTTACTCACGGAAGGAAAATGTTATCGTTTCGCAGATCAGGCGCCCGGTTTCCACCTGTGGCTTTCGACAACTCTAAATAAAGCCATTGACGAGAAACACAAAGGAAAATTCGTTATAGCGGACGGTTCTAAATTTCGCTTCTTTTTAAACCGGTTCACAGGCAAAGAAAAAACTGGCGGTGAGAATTTGAAACCTCGCCCAACGAACATGGGATTTTTAAACAAACCCTTTTACTTTTTTAAAAGAAATCATTTCACCTACATCGGCCTTACATTGAGAGCTACTGAAAGAATGTGCTACGAACTTATTTGGGTCTCCTATTTTTCAGTAAGCATATTTTAAACTAAATGTAATGTTTTTAGAGTAATTTTAAATGTTACGAAAAATTTAAAATCATCGAGGCAGAAGGTCCTTGAAAAACTAAGTTCATATACAAATGTACTACACTACAGATTTTAACACAAGTCGTATTATTAATTTTCCAGATATGAAACACATACTAAGAAAAAACAATATTCGAGAGCATAAAAAAACGTTTGGTAATAATTTCATTGGCCTAAAAAATGCAAAAACCTAGGTGAATTACCCACAGAATGGTACTCGATGCAAGCGACGGTGACCCCAATGCACATGCTGAAGTGATCCAAGAATAAAATGCACGAATTAATCGGTTTTGTTAGCTTCATTGTTCGCCTAAAATTTATTGCGTGTAACAGCTTGTTCACTTACTTCGTCTGCCATGACGGAGAGAAAGAGAAATGTAGCGCCATCAAAAGATTTAATTACCAACACAGTTTTGCATGCACGCGATCTGATCTAAGTATATTTCAACGTTGATTGTGTATTGGGACACAGGTGTACCACGAGGTAAATTTATCATTTGCATCACGGTATAAATGAACAGCATTTCAATTATTCCACTATTTATGTTTAGAATGGATTTCAGCGTATGAGGGATTTCAGCGCACAAGGTAAAGTATCATCGTGCTACATATTACATTTTTCCCATTCCCTGGAAAGGGCAGAAATGTATTCGAGCAGAAAAGTCGGTTGTACAAGTGCGCTATACTTACCAAGGAAGTTGTATCCAACTTCCTTGATACTTACAACCTAGTCTAACCAACCGCAGCAACCGCACAAACGCAACCAAAGTGTTAATAGCCTTCCTACTACCGTGTTCGCAATTAGAGAAAGTCAATCTCTCAGAGACTTTTGATTTCTTCAAGAGTTGTCATTTCTTTCTTTTTTTCAAGTGATTTCAGGCTTCTGAAGCCCTAAGTCCAAAAATATATGTTAATTAAACGTCTGTCCTTTGACGCTCAGCTGAAACAGTTCGGAAAAAATAGCTCAAATTGTAATTTTGAATAAATTCAAGAAAACTTAAAATTTAAGACACTCAAAAATACGCTCTCATTCATTGGGTAGAAAGATACACAAAATATCATCATGAGCACAATCATCCCTCATCGAAACACACACGAAACAAAAAGTAATCAATTTCAAGCCAACAAATGACACTAAAATCAAATGAAGTAGAACCCTTAGTTATGACTCGGAAATCATGCGGAAAATGAGCCAAATGAGAGCGAAATTCCGGGAGCTCATCGGAGCACATTACGTTATTTGTGGTGTTGGCAACAGGACCTAGCACGCACAGGTTCAGCAGCCCGGCATGAGCTATGGAATTCACAGCGAGTCAGAAATACAAGCCTGCACAAGAGCGATCAGCCCGTTCCACAAAGTTCAATTGTGATCAAACGCTCGGCAGGTACAGAAACGCAGGAAACACAAAAGACTCGATTCGAGTTTGAAGCGCACACAATGATGGGACTTGAGACGGAGGCATTCCAAGGGATTTGGTGGCTTTCTTCACCGAGGTAATGATGCACACAAATGACTGCTGGGTTCCAGGATGTTTCTTGAATACCAGAAAGAATTCAACGAGGAACTTCGGAGTGCGTTTCTTGAATCTCAGAAATGATTCAAAGAAGAAGTTCTGAGTGCGTTCTGAGGTAATTTGCGAATTGTTCAGGCAGAAAAATTCGATGCTCGTTTGTTATGAGGTGACGCTTCGGTGGTTGTGTACCTCCGAAGTTAGAGGACAAGTTTGTCATTTTTGGCCACTGAAATATCATTAACACCACGATCATTAACGATACCTTATCAAAGTGGAAAAAATATTGAAGAATGAAACATAAAAAGTGAACGAGCCGTTGAGCAGAAATGCTGGACAAAAAATTCAAAATTGCGACCGAGTTATTTGTCTAGATGACCAGTAGTTGGTGGTTGACAACGGCGAAACGCACTTTGGGCACACTTAACTCATCTCACTGAGCACGCTAAAACGAGTATATTACAGAAAAATTGAACGGATGAACTTGTAAATCCAGAGACAAGAATTTTAAATATTTTTTAGAGCAATGCTATTTAATTCCATTTTTTCAAACATTTATCATTTTTCTCAAATAACGTGGAAAGATTTTCACGGCTCAGGTGATTCTCATGTGAACGCGCAGAATGTACTCGGCTCCCACCAAGGCAAAGCCAGACAATTACTTCTGTCAGACCTGAGGCCCTGAACACTCCTGTTAACACGTTGACTGCGATACGACCAAACCATGGATACGACCCACTGGTGGGTCGTGCTTAGGTTTTTCCCGCTGCGAAACGACCCATCGATGGGTCGTCTGAAAAACGTTTCTCAACTTAATTGTTTTTAAAGGACCCAGTTAATGCTTGATATTTATAAATTTGCTAATCACATTTTACTTAAAAATTTGAGTTGAATATTGAACTTCAGTTTAACCTATCGCAGTCAACGTTAAACCACACAAAGTCAATTCAAACACATTGGGGGCAGACATTACAATGGACAAAAATGAAGTTTGACAACAATTAGTTGGTTATTCTAGTTTGTAACGCATTTTTTCACGAACTACTCCGAGTACCGAAAATTAGGTACAGCGGTATAGCGGCCGATTCGGAAATTACTGAAAATTGGTGTAGTGGTCTGGTATGGTCAAGATTTACATTTGCATTATACACCACTATATTTAACCACTTAAACAATGAATAAAACTTGTTAGAGGAGTACCGGAATCGAGGATACAACTTTAGAACTTTGATACGCAAATCAACTCCAGCAACCAATTATCACTTTGTGATCTAAGACGGCTTTTTATAGTCCAGTTGTTTGAATTTCAGTATATGAGAAAAATCTGGCAAGTCCTTTGACGACAGTAAAAGCGCTTTAGTGATTTTCTTTGCATCACTCCGTTGGCAAATTTATGCCCTCCAGAAAATGAGAAATATTGATCTGCATCCAAACCTGTGCGCGCAACGCAAAATTTAGCACTGATCAGAAAATATAATTTCAACTGATCAAGTTACACACCTTGTGTGAATCTCACAGATGCAAACACAACACCTCGTGCAAATCTCAGCTTGTACAGAAACAAATTTTGTCCAGTTATTCTATTAATAACATGCTTGATTAAAGTTACGAACAGCGGGGACTAATTTTTATCAGTATAAGTTGCGATTCGCAGAGATGATGTCGCTAAACATGAAGATTGACAGCGGTTTTGGACTGCGGCGTTGCAGAAACACTGCACCAAAGAGTAGGACAAACTGACATAGTAGGAGGGAACGGGTTAACAGGATACCTCGCGATTTGAAGAGATGATGTCGCACAACTTGAAGATTTACGGTAGTTTTGTAATGCGTCGTCGCAATAACACTGCACCGGGGAAGTAGGACGTGCAAGAGACACTAATACTCGAGCCCTGGCGGCGCAGTGGAGTCTGGCAGAACTTAACCACAGGCTTCATTCGTTTTAATAGCAGGGCACAGCAAGCCTCGGCACGTCAAGCCATGGGAGACAATCATGACGAAAGTCTGAGAAACTTCTCTTTTTGTCTAAGCATGAGAAACCTTTTCCAAAAACCTACGTACGTATAGTCATGGAGTGTAGGACTCTTCATGTTCGTTAAACTATTCGTGTGTTAGTAATAGGCAACGTTTACTGTGAACAACGTCACTGCTTGGTAATTGGAGAGCAGAAAAGTTATAGGTTGCTAAAGAAAAAACATTTTCGAGCCGTGACAAATGTAGAAAACGTGTACTCAACGTAGAATACTAGAATTACCCATGAATAAATTTTAGATACATCATTGCCGCACAACCAAAGAGCGTTCAAAAATGCAAAACTGCTTCAGAAGTTGAAATCCAACATACTTAACTGCGTTGCCAAATTTAGTACGGTCAGTTCAGTACTCGCACCATAACGCCTCGAACGGGTTTGAGATTTTATACTTAAGCATCCTCTCCTCAAGCATAGAAGCTTCTTTTTCCTTTTTTAAAATCACAATTGCGGTAGGGTATGAAAGGCTCCAAATAACTTCAGCTTGATTTCTAAATAAATAAGATAGCTGAAATGCTACAAAAAATGCTACTAATTCGCTGACATTTTATTTCAAACCATCTGAAGCCCACTTCCTCATTCTTATGAACCTGATTTTAGCGCAATGCTGACACACCCACCTAAATTAAGTTGAGCAAACATGTCTAGCATCCCGGTATAGAGGAGAGGAATAGTTCTAAATAACCTTTTATTATAGCAATCGAGTTAACTGTTGAGTCTGACGCCAAGTGGAGGCCCATAGTCTCGCAGTCGTAGCTCTGGGAGCAATCAGTGCTGGGAACGGAGAAGGTGACTCCTGCACCACACGAGAAGACGTGAAGCATAAGAAAATTGAAGGTTTCTACTGCAAATGAAGTCATTTCTGTCAACCTTCAATATTCTACGCCAGACAAGAAGGCGAGAAGTAAAAGAAACGTGAAGGCTTCTACTGCAAATAAAGATATTTCTGTCAACCTTCAGTATCCTACACCAGACAAGAAGTTCAGGAAACTTGAAAGTTTCAATAGCAAATAGAGATATGCCTACGAACCGCAACTATGCAGCACCGCACGAGAAAATAATGTTCTGGAAACTTGAAAGTTTCGGTAGCAAATATATTTCTGTCAACTTACAGTACGATATTGAGGTGGCTGTTTAACAGAGAAAACAACTACGAATCGAGTGACCGTGATCAGTTCGCTGACGCCAGTAATACAACACGGCCTCGTCTGATTTATTGAAGATTCTCCACTGAGCCGTGTTGAACAGGATATAATGAGCTGCAACATTGCGACGCGTGAAATGTTTCATTAAGAATAGTTGAAAAGAATAAGAACATTAGATTTTCAAAATAGATTATAACCACAACTACGCAAATAAATTTGTAATAAGGCGTCTCGAATGGTTAAAATTACAAAATTGGACCTATGTGCAGTACATTTTCATGAATGCCAATTCAAGATGCTATTTTAGCTAGAACTGAATAATTGCGTATCCAGTGTATGTGCTTTTATCGTGCTGCAAAAGAAGCTCAAAATCTGATATTAAATGGCAATGTTAAGTATCACTGATGCACTGCTCTATCCCATGAAAGAAACAGAGCTAATTCAATTGAAACTGAGTACTCAGTGACTGCCTATTCATAACGCAGTACTGATTTTAGAAGCACGTTCAGCAGAACGGCTGTTACTGGCTCTGCCTAGCAGGTGGTGCTGCAGGCAGAAGATACTACACGAGCCAGATGGTGGAAGATCCAGGTAGATGGATTCCAAGAAGAAAGGCAGTCGCAAGTGCCGATAGGAACAGGTGGCGTGGTTAGCTGGCGTGGGCGTCAGAAGACATCAGGTGGTTGCGCAGATGGGGCCAAGGTTATCAAGGTTGCATTTCACGAACAAGCTTTAACTGTTCCCATTCATGAAACATGCTTAGTTTTATTGCTACGTAAACAAAATTTGGTCACTGAGGGAGTTTTCATTGAGAGATGCTCAACACTTTGATCGTAACGTGCGCCACCGGTGGCCACGAAGGGAATTTTCGTAATGCTTTTGACCGATCAGTAGTTACAAACTTAATTGTCATAAATATTTAATTAAAGCTAAATGAAGGCCCGATCCAGGTAATCTTTACTTTTTCAAAATTACTTACTACAATTCAGTTTAAATTTGAGTTAAATATTGAACTTTATTTAAGTCAATTGCGGTCAAAGTGTTTAAGGAAACGAATAAGGAACGGTGCACTTGAGAAGTATCGTTAGTTTTCTCATCTAAGAAATTTACGGAAGGTGAAGAAACACGAAAAACCTATCGTAAAAAGACCTGTAGTTCAGAAAACTTGAGGGCTTCTTCAGCAAATAAAGATATTTCTTCGAGCCCTTAAAATGATATTGAGCCGGCTGTTTCATAGATGATTTTTTCTCCGCCTGTAAAAGTGTTCGATAGATATTTGTGACCTATTAAACGATTCGATAGTTAGTTCCACATATTTGTTCGATTCTTAACCCAAAAACATTCAGGAAAAAATAAAATGTCCCATTATAATCTCGAATTTCGAACAACAAACAGCGTGCATTTGTCACCCCCGTTTTGAAGTCGCTACAAGATAAAAAGATTTCAAATTGAAAATATTCCTGAAAAACAAACTTCTGCCGGAAACCGTCAAGCACAGCAGCTGTTCATTTTCTGGATGCACGTGTGAGAAGTTCCAGTGGTTTGTAAAAATATTAGAACGTGAATGTAGGGAATGTAAATTACAATCAAATCTTCGTAGAAGTTATACAAGTTTTGCTGAGTAGCCCATGTACGAAAACGCTAGATTACAACTCAGTACAAGTTAAATGAGATTTGAGAAACTGTAGCCGTAATTCCTTTGAAGAAAATATAGAAAGGTTTCAACAAGAACCAAGCGATAACTACTATTTGACAACTATTATATTGTAGCCACTATATATAACTACTAGTGTATTATAACAACTATATATAACTACTAATATATTATAACTACTATATATAACTACTAGTGTATCCATGTATCGACTCGCAACAAATCCGTCAGTTCGTGCTCCCGCATGTTCATTCCTTCATTATTTTAAACAAACTTCCGGCGCCAAAACACACACGGCTTTTCCACCTGGCGATTGTCCCGGCCGACCCGGTCAAGTCCTAATTGTCCCGCCGACCCGGTCAAGCCCTAATTGTCCCGCCGACCCGGTCAAGTCCTAATTGTCCCGCCGACCCGGTCAAGTCCTAATTGTCCCGCCGACCCGGTCAAGTCCTAATTGTCCCGCCGACCCGGTCAAGTCCTAATTGTCCCACGGACCCGGTCAAGTCCTGATTGTCCCACAGACCCGGTCAAGTCCTAATTTGGATGGCCCCAGCGGCGTCAAGTTAGGAGTGCGTGAGAGCACCACAGCCACCGCCCACCTCGCACGGGACAGCATTGCGGAATAGGAAACGTCATTTAATTCAATAGACGTAAAATCGTATGTGCCACAATTTCATTGTCGATGAAATTGGGAAAATAACAACTGTGAAGTGAATTTGAGAATTTTTGCAATTAAGTAAAATTATGAATTTTTACAATTGTGAAGTAAAATTGTGAATCTACGATTGTAAAGTGAAATTGTGAATTTGTACGATTGTGAAGTAAAATTGTGAAATTTTACTAATCTTCGTTGCAGCACAGTTCCAGACGAGCTTAACTCCTAAGATGAAAGTCAATAACATTTTTTTTACACTTCGGTGCAGGAAAGGCTAAGCCCGCGCCCAGATTAGCCCTCCTCGAGTGGTCAGATGGTACGCTAGCCCTAATGTTCACGCGCGCCGTGTAGGGTTCCCATGGACTTATTGAGTAAGATTGATTTTGTGCACAGGGAGTGTATTTAAAACGATTCTTGAAGAGAATTGATTTTACTCAAAAGAAGATGTGCACTTAAAGCGATGATTGACTAACTTTTTGAACACAGATGAAGCTGTGATTCTGCATTCTTATCAAAAGTAGCAGTTATTCTTCACAGAAAACGAAATTCTTTGAATAAAATTATTCAAAGACGTCAGACTTTGTGAAATCTAGTCAAGAGAGCAGTCACTAAACATTGGCAACAAACGAAAAAGATGCAGCGATAATAGGCTAAATAGTGACGATAATAGTTTAAGGGAGCGCGATAATAGCGTAAGGTGTGGCGATAATAGTATAAAACAAGACGATAATAAGCTAGATTGTCATTATTGTAATTGTTTAAACAATAGGCTAGAGAATGGCAATAATAGGATTAGGTGTAACAACAATGGGCTAATTAGCTAATAATGGGCTAATAAGGTAAGGCATGGCGATAATAGCTAATGAGAGGCGATAATAGGCTAAGGTATTACGATAATAGGCTAAGGTATTACGATAATAGACTAATGAGAGACAAAAATACGAAGTGCGGCAATAATAGACCAAGGTGTTACGATAGTTGATCAAAGTGGAGCAATAGTAGGCTTAGAAAAGGTAATAACATGCAAAAGTTCAGCAATGATATGCTATCGTGCTGTAATAATTGACTACGGTAGGACGATAATACTTTGAAGAACTAAGACAAGCAGCCAATACGCAATTATAATACAAAACTATAACCAGAAGATCAAAACCTAAAACCGAAATGCAAAGCAAAATAAAATCACTCTAATTCCAGAGTATTTACCTGCACGCATAAAAAGCACGAGCATTGTTAAACAATTTATTGTCGTCTCTATAATGACGAGCTGCTGGATTGTCTTTTTCTTAATGAGAGTTCCAGTCAAGAGATGGATGATTTATTTCAGGCATGTCCTGAGAAAGCAATGGACAACAAGGGCGGTGGCACCCCCTTACATGGAAGAGATGGCAGTGCGATTACGCATCATGTAAATGAGGGAGTTTTCTTCCCATCTTTGCTAGAGAAAGGCACACGCCTCTTTCTTGATTTCCACCGGCAGGGACATGAGAGCAAAAATCTTAGGATGAATTTCACTAAGCTTTATTGTAGCATAGTTAGAGACGAACAAATATTCAAGGATGAATTTTACTAACCTTTAAAGGAGCCTAATTAGAGAAGAACCAAAAATCCAAGGATGAATTTTGCTAACCCTTGTTGTAGCAGAATTACAAGAGTGCTAAACTCCTAGGATCAGTTGCACAAGCTCTTATTGTAACGCAGTTACATGAGAGCAAAACTTCTAGGACAAATTGTATTAACCCTTGTAGTAGTAAAAACAAATCTGTAAACTGGAACTATTGGAAATAATGAAGAGGTTAAAATGTCGCATTG
>JACJUY010000228.1:10085-27716 GCA_014220935.1 Platorchestia sp. MABIK | reverse complement strand
CACGAAATCTAATAACTCTCGGGCTAAGCCAGCAACTTTGTAGAGTTGCAACTACCTGCCGACGATGGCAACGAAAAGGCAACACAAATTTTGTTGAGCCAGGAACTACGTGGGTCTGTAACTTCCAGTCGTCAATGGGAACAAAACGAAGACAAATTTTGTTAAGCCAGGAACTACGTGGGTCTGTAACTTCCAGTCGTCAATGAGAACAAAACGAAGACAAATTATGTCAAGCCAGGGACTACGAAAAGTTGCAAATACCAGTAGGTGATGGGAATGGAACGGAAACACAAATTTCAAAGCTCAATGAGAGTCCAAGAATTATATTCGTAAGCGGGCAGCACCCTTCTACACTGCGCAATGGGTTTCATGGAGCCATGAGATGATGATCGTAGATGTAATTGTGTGCTGTAGTTGTGTTACCTGTTATTTAAGCGCAGGAAATTGAAGCATATATTTGCTTTGGAATCCCAAAGATATTTTGTTTCGTCATTCAAATTCAGCTTACGAAAAATAATAAAAAAAAAAGAAAACAAAAATTGAGGAAGAAAGAAGAGTTTCAAGAAATTATCAGAGTGGCTTCATGAAACATGTGTTGAAATATCAGCTGAAGTGAAAGATTTTCTCCATAACTTTTTACGGACAATTTTACCTTCCACTCGACGGCTCCAATTTTGCCAGTCATCTCAGGTGTTAGTTAACGTCGGTCTTTATTTCGGGCAGACCACCCGGGCCGGTCTTTGGTGTGCCTTCTCTAGTTCCAGGTCTAGAACCAGCTGGACCAAGGAATAAGTTCTGGAGCACGGCTTTCGAAGTGATTCAGTTGTCATTATTTTTTTCGAAAGCATACGTATCCGTAATTGATTCTCTAGTATTCATTTTTTGATGAACATACAGAACCGATTCCCTAGAATTTATTTTCGGATGAATGCGTGAAACTGATTCCCTACCATTTATTTTCTGATGAATGTACAGAACTGACTCATTAGCATTCGTTTTTGGAAGAATATACAGAACTGAATCCCTTGATATCATTTCCGGATGAATTTACAAAACTGATTCCTTAGCATCCATTTTCAGGAACGTACGCTCTCGCAATGTCAAGTAATATGAACCTACATGGAGGTCCGCGCACCGCTCATGAAGAGCTTTCAAAATGAATAAATTCAGAATGAGAGCAAACATAAATTAATGAAGTTCAACCGTTGCCGTGAAGAGTTTGTCCTCATTCAGACCCTCATTACGGAAACGGCCAAATTTGTAACACAATATATACAAACCCTCGATCAAAGCAGCTTAATTCGAAGACACCAGTGACGTATTAATATTTAGAGAAAAATTAAAACATTTAAAACCTGTGAACTAGCACCACTCACTGAAAAAGCAGAAATCAATATTTTCGTACAGCTGCCATTCGCATCGACCGACCATGGGTGTTTTTCTTCTGATCCCCTAAGCCAATAAATCTGAGCACGCAAACTGAAACGAGACGTGACGAGATGGTCTAAAGATTAAAGCAAAGTAGGTTAGCAGAGCCGAGTTCGATCCCGCCGGGTGGTAAGGGTGTCATTCAAGCAAAGCGATCTCCAATGGCGAGTCTTATTTAGAAGCGCTCGCGACGGCAAGTTGCGCACAATCGCGTACGTCACAGAGACCATTTTTGTAATGCGTGATCTTAATTTTGATATCCTTTGCGAGACAGAGGGTGGTCATGAGCGAGGATAGTCAGTCGCCTTTGACATTATGTGGAACTGCTATTCAGTTGCGATTTTTGTTTGAAATCGAAGGGGAATTGTCATGAAATATTTTAAAAACATTTATTTTCTTAAAAGGAATGAATGGTTGAAACCTAACGGAAAATGAACTCAGATCTTTAAGAGTGAGGCCCAAATCTTATACAAAATATAAAATTTGAAGGATGCTCGAGGTGCATTTTGAAAGCTCATTTTCACAAGCCTGTACGATGGTAGCTAGAGGCAGCCAATTTATAGTTATCCAGTAATAATTTTCCATAACTTAGCCAAGGTCACCGATGTGGCTGGAATGCAGGAAAAATTTCGTTATACATTGTAATTAAAAACAACGGAACCAATTTCAGCCAAATTTGATGATTGCATCAGTGTACAGACCATCCTCAAGATGATTGTGGTGTTGAAATAAATGAAAATTAACATGGCTAAGATGAAAACAAACATTTTGGATTACAAGAAATCAATTTATTGTGGTGTTGAAATGAATGCAATGATAGTTTATCTTATATTCACAAATGTAAATGACTACAATGTGTGACAGAGGTTACAGATCTGCTCATAGAATAAAAGCAGCTTTAGAATAAAGTATCGTCTATGTATCAGAATGCAAGGAGGGGGCCGGGGGAGAAGGGAGGGCAGAAGAGAGCATCCAAAGAATTTTTTCAGAGATATTTATCTTCACCAAATAAATATCGAACCATCTAGTGAAATGACAAAATCGTCGTAACCGACAAGATAGCACTATAATTGAGCTAAAAACATGGTATGTATTGTACAATAAATGTTAATACGAGCCATGGTAAAACAATATTAATTTAGTATGCTTTTACTGGGTGTCATTTCAAATTCTAATATCCAAAGGCAATAACATGAATTCCTCTGTATATCCACCAATCCTCGCAAAAATAACAGATACTTCGTGAATTTTCCATTAATTTTTAAAAAAAAAAATTAATGAAAATTATGAAGAAATCTACGAAGAAATACTGCTAATCGTAAGGAGAAAATCGAAGATGGAATACCGCTAATCGTGAGAAATTCGGCGACAGAATACCGCCAATCGTCAGGTGGAACTCGACAAAAGAATACGGTTAATCGTGAGGAAGAAAATCGACAACGGAATACCGCCAATCCCGGACTCGGTTTGGCCTGTGGTCATCCCTTGGGAGCAGGCGGTCGCTATGGTACAGTGCACGCTCAGTGAAGCAAGCAAGGCCAATAAAACACGATGGCTCCTCAGCCAAGCGGCCTGCCGTGATACACATGCAAATGAACGAGCGCACTAACCAGAGGGAGGCTACACCGCTGCGTCGTAACATCGGACTCATGTGCATGTGAGTGTAAGCGCGGGTCTCGCCGTGACTCGCGCTCAAATTCTCAACTCGAACTCTAATTTTTACTCCATTCGAGAATTCAAAACATATGCGTGTGGATATTGACGATTTTATTCCAGTAGGAATGATTAAATTTGAACTAAATTTTTTTCACAAACGCAAGCTCGAGTAATGATAACTGTGAGGTAACTGTGTTACAGAGGAATGGTAACTGTGAGGTAACTGAGTCATGGTAACTGCGAAGCAACTCATTAATGGTAACTGGGTAACTGAGTAATGATAACTGTGAGGTAACTGCATGTGTAACTAAGTAATAGTAACTGTAAGGCAACTGAGTAACTGAGTAATGGTAACCGAGTAATGGTAACCGTGAGGTCACTCATGTGACGGCGATAATTAGAATTTGAAAGCTAGCGACTCCGACTTCCCCAGCGGACACGCGGCACAAAGGCGAGGTCGAGCGGGAGGAAGAGGAGCACGCAGGCGTGACATGGCTTTTCTCACGGTGGATATGACGTCGGTAAAAAGCTTTCATTCAACGCCCACAGGAAGAGAAAGAGGAAAAGTGAAACGCGATCCGACAAAAGAACTACGCAAAGCAATTGCTTCTTTCCATTAAATACGTAATTTAAAGAAGGTTCAGCAACGTAGAATTTCACGCACTTAAGTAGATACTCGCATTGTGAATTTGATTGTTCCGAACGTCAAAAAGATTGTTGAATCCTATTATTTATGGCTCATGGAAAGTCATCACATGTACGGAGATATTTTTTCAGATTGTGTTGTTTAAAAAATTTCAAGGTTCACGCACCTACTTATTTATAATAACAGGCTTCGATAGTTCGAAAGGTTAAAGGCACTTGATGAACACTCAATTACGCATTTCCAAGAACTGAGAAACCCCTTTGGGGAAACTTGAATAAAAAATAACAAAAAAACATTAAAAAACTTAAAATAGCGTTGCCGACGATGCACAGACAAAGTTTGCAACACAAATAAGCAAGAAGAACATGGTTTTTTTCATCCGCAGGTTGATCAACATTAATTTATCATAGGTTATGTTTTGTTTTTAAATTAACTTCCTAGTTCTCGCTAATATTTTCTCAAATGCCAAAAACTGCAAAACTACGCTTTGACGGCAGATGAACAAAGAATCCTCACATTAAACATCACCACACCTCCCTGTCAAGAAAAAAGGGAAATGTATTCAACGTCGAGCCCGTTTGTGAAAATGAGCGAAAAGAGGGCTTATCTCATCTCATGTGTTTAAAGAATTAAAATCTGAGCATTCTGGTTCAGCATGTTAATAAATCCATGCAACGGCACATTAGACCACACGTTACGATATGTTACTGGTACACTTCGCTAAATCACTATTAAGTAACCTTCTAGGTTGATCCCTGTCCCCTTTAGGTCTGTGGCGTATCTCTGAAATGCCCTGATGTAATATGATTAGAGCCCGAGTCTTTCTCGGCATTGAAAACTTGAAGCGCCGCATTCTAACTTATAAAAGTTATACGGCATGAAATTTCGACAATATGTAAAAAACGGGAATAGATAAGCAGTGGATAGGACGTCTCTTCTTATCGCTCTTAGGCGGCTCTCAAAAGCGAAATGTGTTGGTAAACAGTGAAGATTAGATTATTATTCGTTAGTTTAAGTCTCCCTTTCCGCCACAAAGGCGATCCAAAGAGAGGAATCAGGAAGACACCATTTAGTATGGAGTTAAGGGAATGCGGAATTTATGCAGAAAGGACATAGAAACAGTATGTGAGAACGAAGATTATGAAACAAGGTCAAAGTCGAAAAAGAAAGTAGTAGGTGCTGAAAAATAGGACAGCAGTGAACCGAAAAAAAGATGGTCCTTAACATAACAAAAACATTTTACTTCAACAAATCGAAGGCCTACTTAACTCTCAGCTCTGCGGGAAACAGTGAAATGAGGCGAGTTCTAGCACACCGAGTCGTTACTAGCTTCTCAATGCACCTATGGAGGAACAAACGTGAAATTAAAAAACGTAAAATCCCACGGAGGGAATTTTTAGGTGCTGGAAAGGTATTTGTTTTTTCTGCGGCTACTGTACAACAGCTCGATGCTTTACATAATGATAGACATGCAGATATCGAACGCTTGAGCTATGCGCTCTGAGATTTTTTTCCTCTGCAAGGTGTAATTTAATTTTCACTTAGAGTGTGAATAAATTACGCCGAGCTGTAGAATATTCATTTCATTTAGCAAGCGTAAAACGACTATTTAGAATGAACAAATGAAGTCTTTCCAAATGAAAATTATCTCCAACATTTAAATAATACCTTAACTGAAAACAATACGATACGATTATGCAAATGCATACCTTTGTTTCACTTTCCAATAATTCAAGAGACGCGGCATCCCCATGCATGGTAGCATAGAGTAACCCTTTCAAGATGTGAGTCAAGAGAAATAAATTCAGCGCAGGGGTTGAGACGCTGCACGGAACTCCACAATATTAATAGCGACCAACAGAAAAATTAACAAATGTTTGATACTGGGACCAACGTTAAAATTTTCGTCAGTCATATATTAATTAAGAAAGGTCTATCACTGGTGAATTAGGTAAAATCATTATCACTGAAGAACAGAAGATCGTGGTTCGCAAAAACATGAAGATTTCAAGTAAGTGGACAATTAGAATCTAATATCTGTAAGAAGAGAGTACAAAAAAGTACCTATTAGCTATTATATGAGTATTACACGATCAAACACTCGCAGTCAGAAGCGCTCAGCATCACCTAAGGATTCATCTCGACTAGTTCAAAAAAAGCACTTTTTGGCGGTCCGTGAAGAGAAGAATCCTCCAGCAAAAAGATGCGGTTGACGACTGTTTCAAGGTTAGCACAGCAGAGGGGGCCCGTGTCAGGGAGCGTGCGAGGCACCCCGTATATTTACTCGTCAACGTTCGAAAACTGTGAGAAGGATGCTCTTTCTTTTGTTCATCTAATTCGGTGTTCTTCTCCCTAGAACAGTTTTCAATTCCTTCTAAAGTTATTCAAATATTTTCGGAGCAAATTTTGGTTTCGATGTATTACTAGGTATTTCGATGTATTACTTGGTATTTTGGTTTCAATGTATTACAAGGTATGTTGATGTATTACTGTGTATTTTGATGTATTACTTTTCGCTGTATCACTTGGTATTTTGGGTTCGACGTATAACTTGGTATTTTGGTTTCGATTTATTACTTGGTATCATCTTCGGTCATCCGAATTCAGTTTTCATTCATCTAACATAGGCATCTTAACTTCAAAGTAGTTGCCTCTCTGAAAGCAAGACACTATAAGACGAACATTTACAAACACATAAATATTATATCATACGAAGAACACAACATGCATAAAACAAATATAGCACACGTATATATAATGTACAGTTCAAATTCTACGAGCAAATGAACTCAAGTAGTTGTGTTGTGGTTGAACAGTTAACGCAGTGAGGGTTAGAATTGTGAAAGCCATAAATAACTATTTATTAATAATATTAACAATTATTGTCATTTTCATAACATGATTTTGGAGGTAATAACTTGGTTCTCAAAAAGCAGCCACTCAAGTGAACAATCCTTCGAGTGTTGATAACAAATATTTTTAGCTCCCTCCGTACGGTGACAACCAGACAATAATGAACATCCTCACGTACAGCAAGGGAAAAAGACAGGTTCAGTTGCCTAGAGCAAATTTACTGAAACTTCGCATGCTAATGAGATAGGTGATCTCTCAATTTGTTCCCTGGAAAAGTTCCAAGTACCCTGAATACGAGTGTTTTCACATTGTAATCTGGGTATGAATACGGAAAAGAGTTATGAATATGTATCAGTAGAATACGAGCATGTACCTAATTGCATACGTTTCAGCGGCAGCCTAAGCCAACGAGCATGTAACAGTGATAGTTATTATACTAAGTATGTAGCAACGATAGTTGCTGAGTATGTAACAACGATAGTTACTAAGTATCTAGTAGCGGTAGTTACCTCAATTATTGATTGGGGCAAAATAGTATGATATCTAATGAAAACGCCTTTTGTCAAACTAATGTTCGAAAATACTACAGAATTTCATGAAAAAAAATCAATTCTTGGAATGTTAAATGAAGTTTATTTTCCAATAGCGTGAAGAAACATAGTGTGAAGTAATATTACTGCTTACGTGAATTCTACCTCTAAAATTAAGTTGTTTTTTTTGATCCGGCAATGAGACACAGAAAATGATTAAACAATTTTTTTCACTGCTCAAGTCTAACAGTACATCGCGATCATCGGATGTAATGAAAATGAATGCAGGGAGTCAAAAATGTCATGTTGCTGTATCAAAATTAACAGGTAATCAAATAGTGTCTGTTGCAACCTAAAACGCTTAAACAGCGAAGGCATTTTCCTTCTTTTGATGCATGTAAAACATATTTTTCAAACCAACAGGATTTTCGTTTAATTTATATGTCGCTTTTTCACATTCGATATTTGAGTCTTTGTCGTCTAAATGCGTGTACAATTACGATATATTGTACAATTGTTAATGCATAAATTGTAAATGCGTGTACAATTACGATATATTACACAATTGTCAATGCATAAATTGTAAATGCGTGTACAATCATGATTAATTTATCAAACTTGAGGTGTTCATGGCCGGCATGTCTGACTCGCCCAATTTAAATTAATTAATTTAATTTGAGACATGAACGTTGCATATTACACGGAATGACCTTGCCTTGAACCGAATAGAATGCCTTGGGACAAATTTGGGTGCTACAACAACCCTACGACCGCCCATGCAGCACTGGTTTATGCAGACAACTCGAGCCGCCCTCGGGAGTCTAGCATTGCGAAGTGAAGCGATTCAGTGTTGCCAACACAGCACACTTTTGTAAACGCGCTTAGATTTCAATGAAAATTACTGAAATTAAAATTTATCAGTAAACACATTTTCACTCCTAAAAAAATTTCACATTAGACCTATGGTAATGGCACCAAAAATGTATGCGCTGTATCTATGATACGCGTGTCGCCTAGATAAGAAGGTTGGCAACTCGCAAAGCGTCACAGCTGGAGGGTCAAAGGTGACGGAAAGACGAGACCACGCGCAGTGACGCTCAGCCCTACATCACAGCACCAAAATTTATCGGAAACTGGACGTGAGAAAACACCTGTTCAGTCAGGGTGACCGAGTGACGTTGGGCGACATCTGGGCTGCGTGAGTGAATCTAGCAACTGACTTCAGGCTTGGTAGTAATATTTGGATTTCGTTTTTGGTCTCACCAAATAATAAATTGATGAATTCTCAACTGTTCATTACCGCAAGGTTTCAAATTACGAGTTTCTTACCAGTGATATACATACTGGAATTTAAAATTAAAATGAATTTGATACGAGCCATAAGAGCTGAAAACCATGAATGGTATTTATTTAAATATTAGCAAGTCGCAACCAAGTACGGTGTAGGGGGGAATTATCAGTAATTCAATGAACTAATGACAAATCTAAGGCACGTGACCAATATTGTGAGCTAGGTAAAGAAGAAATGTACAAAACTCCTTCAAGGTATTTAATTCCAAGTTAATATGTTCGCATTTTCAAACAAAACATACACTCCATTTGAGAGCTCGTACCATATTTTGTTTTTGTAGAAAAGGCATGGTCGAAAAATTTGAAACAGGACTTATGTAACCGAAAATCAGTAATTGAACCGAGACAGATCAACACTGAAATTTGGAAGCGTTAGCTCTGCTCTCATGCAGTGACAAGATGCTCGAGAGAACAATCGTCTGTGTTTGGGTAAAAAACATTTTGAAGTCTTTTACAAGCGAACAAGACAATGCAGAGCGTCGTGGTGTATAGCTAGCCAAAGTAAAACAAGTCCGTGTCAAGTTAATGCATGGTCCATGCAAAATAAGTCGACGTGAAGAATGCCGATATAAAACAAGCTAATGTATTACAAGTCTGCATAAAACAATGAAGGTCGAAATCAAAATGTAAGAAAGACACATGCCAGCAAAAAAAATACAATTCGAATTTTGAATTTTTGTCAATGGGTAAGAACAACGCACGCAAAAAATAGCTTCTAAAAGAGACAACAGATACTGGTTACAAGCTTAACAAATATAAAGTGTTGGTGGCGCAAGAGTAGAAGGTACTCCAGATAATATCATGAACACGCGAAATAAAAATTCAAAGTTTCTCGCAGTGTAAAAACACTGACGTAAATCCACCGTCCCATTTCTAGTCTATGTAATATAAAGAAACCAAAGAATTTCTTTTCTTGAAACTCAGTTCCATTTTTTTCGAACAAAGCATGAACCTTGCAGTAGATATTGTCAAGTAGATCTACCTCGTCTACCATGAAGTAGAGTTAGAGCAGAGCGTCTCCCACCTCACTAGCCTCACTTCCTTTGTTGCAGAAGCCACCCTTCCTCGCCAGCACCGAGCGTACATCCTCCTGCGACCTTCCCACCACACCTCTACGCAACCTCGCTCGTCCAGGTCTCTCGCTTCTGCCTCTTTGGTCTTATTATTTCAACCGAATGCTTAGAATTAGTGTTCTATATTGCTACATGTCCAGGCCTCTCGCTACTCTCGCTTCTGTAGCAACTCTGGTCGTATTAGTTTGACCAATGGTTTAGAATTACCATGCTACATGTCCAGGTCTCTCGCTAGCTCCGGCTTCTTTGGTCTTGTCAGTTTAACCTTAGGTTTTCAATTGCTGTTCTATATTGCTGCATGCCCCAGATTTCTAGCTAGCTGCACTTCCAGCTTCTTTGGCCTTATTATTTCAACCTATGGTTTAAAATTAGTGTTCCATATTGCTACACGTCCAGGCCTCTCGCTAGCTGCAGCTTCTTTGTTTTTTATAACAATTTCAACCTAAGGCTTAGAATTGTTATAAAAACCAAAGAAGCTGCAGCTAGCGAGAGATCTAGACATGTAGCGATATAGAACAGCAATTCTAAGCTTTAGGTTATAATTGTTATAAAAAAACCAAAAGGCTGCAGCTCTGCATGGTGTTATTAGTGTTACCTTAGGTTTCGTATTACTGCACTCTATTGCTACATGGAATTACTAGAATTTTATCTAGTTCAATATTTAATACGTATCGCCTGTTATCTGTTGCTGTAAATTGTCCGCTAGCTCTGATCTGATTGTATTAATCTGAGCTTTTGAATTACTATGTTCATTGCACTTTAACTGTAGCTGCATCTCGTTCACTCTCCGTGGTCTTATTATACTACCTGAGCTATGGAGTTGCTATGTTCATACACTTTTAACTGTACTTACATCTTGTTCACCCTCTCTAGACTTATTACATTAATCTGAGTTTTTGAATTACCATGTTCATTACCCGTTAACCGTAGCTGCGTCTTGCTGACTAGCTCAGATCCCAGTACATCAACCTGGGCTTTTGGATCACTATATTTATTACCAGTTAACTCTGTCTGTCATTCCTTCACTAGCTCAAAGGCGACATAAGCCTTTAATTATTCCTATATTAACAGGCAGAGCTCACGTTCAAGCTTTGCTGCAGTTGTCTACTACATCTATTAATTAAATGTATTACTTTTCAAAACTATTAAACTGCTTCCTAAGCAAAATTGTTTCTAATTTTAACAAAATACTTCTTATATTTGATGAATGTTTTTTTTCTAATTTAATCCTAACATACATTTTGTTGAAACTTCCCTATTAGGGATACAAATTTGAACAGTAAACAAAACTCTCTACGCACCCACGATAGATCCTCCACTCCAATCAAGTTGGCTATTCCCGTTCTCCATGGGGCCTCAAAAACCCTTCGCAATGACCTCCCTTATTACAGTTCTTTCTGGTCTGACTCTACGCCCATAAATCGTGCCCCCTTCGAGGACCTCTTCTCTTAGACGAGAAGAAACGCCACAGGCGCCAACAAGGTTCCCTTGTGAAGACAATACTGGAATGCCCTGTAGAGTCCGACCCAAGACTCCTTGCTCCGATCCCACGCGTGTAAAATTTGATATTTGACATCAAAACCTCATGGCAACTTGCTAAATTCAAGCTTATGTTGTCTCAACATTGCTGAAAATATTGCCGATATTACAACTACTGTATTTTTGGACTGGCACTGGCATCAAGTTTTCGCCGACGACAGATTGCGAAAAGAATTTCCAGTCGGCAGTGAACGTCACATCAGGGTTCAAAATTTACAATAAATAAATACATTGGTACCATTTATTCAAATGGATTTGGAAAATTGTGTGGGAGTTGAAACGGCAAGCTATGGGGGTTTCTCTGTATTGATATGACATCTAGTGAAAATATTTGAAATAAATATGTTAATAAAACTGTAGGAGATGACTTTATTTTTGCAAAGTAGTCAGGAGCGAGTAACTCTCGAAGGATGCCTCCCACTTCCACCAAATTCTCAAGTAAATTCAAATATTGAATATTTTTTCATCCAGCATAACTCATGCAGGTCTGATAGAATAATTTTATTTATGGTAAACAATTGAGAGAAGTGATCCCAAAAGTCCAACTCGTACAGGTCAGAAAGAATCATTTTATTCATGCTGAAAAATTGAACGCATTCATCCCAAAAGTCCGACCTCACACAGGTCAGAAATAATACTCTAATTTTCACCAAATAAATAACG
This sequence comes from Platorchestia sp. MABIK, assembly GCA_014220935.1. Classification (NCBI taxonomy): domain Eukaryota; kingdom Metazoa; phylum Arthropoda; class Malacostraca; order Amphipoda; family Talitridae; genus Platorchestia; species Platorchestia sp. MABIK. Next base: position 15,978 of record JACJUY010000228.1, on the reverse strand, counting down.
CATTGATACTAAAAGTGCGAGGAGCGGAGCATGTGTTGTGTGTGATGCTCGTCAGGGGCGAGGTGAGGTAGATGAACAACGCCCCGAGCGAAGGACGGCGCGTGACAGACACTCACGACAGAGGTGCCCGATGAGATATTATCGAATAGAAAAACGTACACCGGCTCCGATAACTGGGTGATAAGTTGAAGCTTGCGTAAAACAAGCAAGTGGGAAAGAAGCTGGCAAAACACTTCGGCTTGAGAGACAGGTGTTTTACTGATGCTAAATCTTACGACAGAAGGATATTAGAAACAAGCGGGAGCCACAGCTTGAAAATAAGGGTAATATATATTATTCGCACGTTCGTAAAAAAGGGGAAAACGAAAGCCGTAACGAGGCCTCCCGTAAAAAACGTTCCAAAATACTTATCAATGATAAATTTCATTTGAGCTACAAAAAGTTACGCACAGACTCAGAACATAGATTGTTCTTTTTTAGTTGGCTCTTGTGTCAATCATAAGCAGCGCTGCGTTATAAAATTACCTCCAGCTACCACATTTTTTGCTGCATTTGAACTTTCGAAATATTCGTCAATCGCACTCGTAGAAACGCGTATTTGTTATGTAATTCCACCAATTTCTTCACCTTCTCAAAAATAATTTTGCACAACCATTACTATCCTGAATCCTCGAAGCCCTAGTCCTCTCCTCGGTCAAAAGAAAGTAAGAACGGAAATTCGGAAAGTAGGGACAGTGCAAACTTCCAAGATGTCGAACATTCGAGACGCCGATCGATGATCGGAACACCGATGTGGAGACAGTAAAGTGCAAGACGTGCTCACGAACAAATGGTAATGATACCCCGCTATGTTTTATTCCCTGCGACTTGATCCCAACCTCACAATTAGACCAAGAATGCGTTCTGTGAGATCGGATCCTATTTGCCCGAACTCGCGTACTCGTTCCGCCCACTTGAAGAGAGGATTATCGAATGAAAAAGCCTGTTTCGATAGGCATTCGATTGTAGATTTTACGGGAAATTCGTTAGCATTGAGCCTGTAATTCTACTCCAGAGGAAATTGTACCGGCCGAAAGAAAATAGGATTTGTTGGCGGGTTAAATGGCGAAGCAAACAATAAAGTATTTTGTGTTGTGTGAGAGAGTCACGTTTTACGATACCTTAACTGGAGATACGAAAAGCAATGTATTGAGCAACATATTGAGTGGTCATGATATATGCGAAGTAGGCAAAACAAAAATAAATTTGAAGTCTGAGCTCTGATGAAATCATATGAACGACTCCTTAGTTCTATGTAGATGCATGTGCGTTTTATATTTATAGGGAGAGGGATGTGTGTTGATCTGTGCTCGTACATGCAAGGTATGTATAGAAGAGTATAGCACATAACCGTTGGGACTAGTACGCACACACAGTGCAATAATATACCAGGTATTCAAGGAACATGCTAATAAGTAACAAAATTAAAATGAACAAATATTAGAAAAAGGTAACGATGCTTTCAATACATTTAAAATACGGGTAATTTCTTTCCATCATCGCTGCTGAGAATTTTTCACTGAATTGAAGAAGTTGAAATGAAAAACCGGTGGCACATTCATGGTATCACTGATACCAAAGCTGTTGGAAGTAATACTAACGTTCGACCGGGATTCATTTCCCTACAATCAAACTATTTATAAAAATCCCTCCAACACCAGCATCATATGCGCAAAGCGCATCTTTTTCAGTTCCCTATCTATCCTTTTCCGTTTCACCTCTTCTCTTCCCGACACACTCAGTGTCAAACTCTCTTTCCCAATTTCCTATGAGCATCTTTCGTTCGTTCTGGATTCATTGCCATGATTGTTTTAAATGGTATAATGCAGCGAGGTAATGATTGCAGTGACATCAAACCTTGCAGCGCGCAATCATCATGACCATCAAAGGCAGGCCTAATTTTGTCGGCGACAAACAAGCAGTGCAGGCAAATCAGCAGATTCATATCCGCTCTCAAATAATGAGACTTGGTGGCTCAACGCAGGAAATTAAGCTAAATTAACAGTTGTCTTGAAAGCAGTTACTGGAACACCAACAGAGATGATTGTCAGTACTTATAGAGCTTAAATCTTTCATTGTGTGGTATTTTCCATAAGTGGTCAATAAAAACTCAGTAAAATATTCGCCTTGGTTGTAATCAACACATGCACTGCTAGATGAACATGGCATCTGACTGGGACTCGATGAGCTTGAATGAATTTCAGTATCACAAGAGATTCATGCGCTGCAATCAGATTATTGACTCGTTATTTGGTAGGTAAACAATGTAAGGCGAGATGAGCAATGACAAAAATGAAGCTATGAGAATTTTTGTGTTACACGAACAAGATCCTGCACAATATTTTATCCTTGCCAGCTGATGAAGATGACGCAACTAAAATTTCAAAGCTACTTGCTGAATGCGATCCTTCAAAACATTGTATTCGGAACACAACATAGCACTGAATTAAATATCGAAAAACAATCAATGTATGTTCAGAAACAATGAGTCGTAAATATTGTTGGCGCGAATCATGGATAAAGATTATTGTCTCAACTGAAGGTGTACAAACGAGTGCTATGATCACGTATAGTTAGCTGTTTTGAACCATTTTTTGTGACGACATTTCAGCCCTGGAACACACACCTGGTTGAACCATTTCGGTGACGGCATTTCCCGAGACTCACTAATGCAAGCGTTCAACCCTAGAACACACACCTGAATAGAACTTCATCGGTGAAACCATTTCAAAGTTCGTTTAAGTCATTAAGAAACTTCTATGAGAAGAAATGAGGCCCACGAAGAATCATTTTCCACGTAGTGATGCATTTTCAATTAATCTGCGTTGTAGTTACCTGCGTTGTAGCTTTTATTTCCCCAAATTCGAAAAATATTTACCCACGGTTCACGATGGTGAAACAAGTCATGTTGCTTTGTCTTCTGGAGTTAAATGAAGTATTTTAGTAAATTGGAAGCAGGCTGCTTGATCACAAAAGACAACGCAATTTACAGATAGCTCGATCTGGATTCGAAAAATCACACGAACCAGAGTTAACACTTTTCTTTCAAGTAAAAGTCTTTCAACTTGGAGAGCCTCGGTTTGAAAAGATAAAACTCAATCATTTTTCTACCAAAAAGGACAGCCTTGCCAATCTTGCACCAACAAGCACGCTAGGGTCAATTTCTACCTGTTCACCTACAACGGTAGCATTTGTAACAGTTAAATATTTTAATTTCGTTTGTAACAAAATTTAAGCAGAATTACGTTAGTAACATCATTTAAACAGTATAATTACGTTTGAACCATCACTTAAATAGTATAATTACATACCAAAAGATGACCAACTCTGCGCAGCACGCCAGCCAATTTACTCACCTGGAAAGAAAAAAAAAGAGTCATTTAGACGAGGTAAATATTGTTTCGCAACGTAGAGATAGACCAAGAAAATCGTTGGGAGCGGAAAAACTAATTTAAGAAAGATTTTAAAGAAGAAAAATAATTTTCTATTCACTCATTTAGAACAGTAGTCGACGTCACAAGTTAATCTAATCTGAACTATTTCGTTACTGAGTAACTACGAAGCATTCAATGCCGAGACAGCCCAGGTAGCAAGAAATTATTAGGCTAATATTGGGTTGATAATTATTTATTGACCCGATTTTGTAATCTTGGATTACAATAATAGGCTAATAACATGACAATATCGAAAAAAGATATACTTATTTATGATATCAACTTGTTATTGGGACAGTGTAGTAAATAGTTTTATTTCTAATATTAAACTAACAGTGTATATGTATATGTATGATATTCAAATAAATGGAAACTATCTCATAATAGTTAAAAATCTCGCAATTTAATAAAATTTGTTAAAATATAAATTATTACTGCCCAAACATTTTGTTGATATCGCACGCCAATAATACGGAGTAATTTGTATAAAATGTACCAATCAAGTTAATGAATAGTTATTTCAGTCATTAATGAGTGCAGATATATTTGACAAGTATCAAGAAATGTGAATACGTTGCAATTATATGTATATTCAGAATTAGTGTATTCACAGGTTCACAGTTCTTGTTTTTTCAGTCGTCCAATGAGTTTCGAAGGTCTAGTTTTTTCAAAAAAATATGCTAAAATCGTTTGTCATATGTTACTATAGCAATAAATGTCTATATATTGAACAATTACGCATACTTGACGGGATCAAACTGCATGTACAGGTTGCCCGACCACCTTGTATTTTTCTAAGGAACATTTTGGAGTGCCTTACCTTAGTTACCCCTCAAACCTCAATTCTAGTCTACTTATGTATGCTCAGTAACTTTGATATACACCCAATGTAAATTCTTACGACTTGAACTTTTAATTTCTCCTCTGCGTATCACCGATACCAAGTGCAGGGGAAGTTTTAGTAAGGCTGCCGCTTCACGCCGCTAACGGATCTCAACGGCGGAAGCAGCTGCAAATGGTCTAACAACCCCGGTATCAAGTCCATAGTGACAATCAATAGCTGATATTGGAGAAGTGAATATATCATTATCGGGACAATTTTGTTTTACCAATATCAACCTTAAATCAAGAATTGAGTATCAATCCAATGATATTGGAGGGAACACCTCATTATCTAATCAATATTGACACAATAATTAGTTGATATTGGGTTGATGATAATACTGTTATTGGGCCAAAATTTTTTTCCAATATCAACCGAATTTTCCAAAATAGGGTATTTCCCCAATGTTCATTTTGAATATCCAGTCAATATTGAGACTGTATATTGACTCAATATTAGGTCAATAAATTTTGCTACCTGAGGGTCTTGTCGAGTCCTGTGTGGTGATCGGTCAAAGATAAAATTTGAACTACGCAGTAAAATGAAATATCAATATTTCGAGCAGATAAAGGAGACGAGCATACCTTTATTCTCTGTGTTCTATATAGCAGCACAGTGCCCGTTTGAAAAAATTATTAAATAATTTAATTACAAAATTTATAAAAACTAAACTCTACATTTTTTCTTTGTTCATTGCTGTATTTTGTATTATCCCCTGTGTGGAATACTTTCAAATAGCAGAACAAAACACCAATACATAGCAGCAACGCTAGAAGGGATTTTCAATTAGTAAAACAATACAGACGCATGCGTGAGCTGAGGCCGCTTGCTCTCCTTTGAGAAGCCGCATTTCTATCAATTATAATACTAGGAAGCCGTTATAAATCACACTGAACTTTTAGCTTTGGGACGGAAAAAAGAGAAACAGTATGTTAAAAAAAATGAGTGACGTATTTTAATATTCATTTCCAATATGTATTAAACAGTATCTTAAAAAAAATGAGTGACGTATTATAATATTTATTTCCAATGCACCTAAATATAAAAGTCAATAGCAGATAGATGCAAAATAATAGGTAAAATAATAGCTGGGCCAATGGTTGCATAACGAAGTCCTCATGGTGAGCAGATAACGAGTGCATTTGAAGCTGTGCTCGAATGATACAAGATAAATGACATTTACCTTCCTTCTTTGCAATGAATTTGCGGTACTGCATGAGTTTGTTTTATTAGGCTTTTTTAATTGGAGCACGTTCCCTACGTTCATTATTTCTCGTCGATTTTCTTAGCGAATCCCGCCACGATAGAAAGAATTGAGCAGGTTTGTTGGCAGCACACATTTTAACGCAATATAAATGGGCAATTCTATCCATGACCTCCAGTATCACAGTGCAGAGTGCATCTGGACAGTGCAAATACTCTTATGAGGTTTAACGAACTGATTTTGTAATACGTGCACATTTATGTACTCTTTTTACTTGACAGCACACCATTGAAGCAGACACAATGCAAATATTTTAACAAGCTGATTTATCGA
>JACJUY010000227.1:239277-275924 GCA_014220935.1 Platorchestia sp. MABIK | reverse complement strand
CAGCTTCAGCTCGAATTTTTGCGACTGAAATCTCAGATTACATCTGCTTGTTCTGATAATTCGTATTTTACAATTGAATTCCCCGTCCAGTCATTTGCCGATGCTGTTCTATATTATCTGAACGACGCTCGTTAAGTTCTACATCTCCGTCACCTCCTGAATATTAGTTCATCGCAATAAGGGGAAAAGCACGCTGCTCAGAGGGGCAAAGGCACGAATTTTTCCCAAGAGAATGGTTGAAATTTTCATTTTTGAAAAATGAAATTGCGCAAACTTGCCGCCTAATTTCCAATGTGTGAAGTGTCCAGCAGCGTTATTCTGACAATTAAATATTCCAGTAAATAGGCGGTAATGAAATTGGAAACTTTTAGCTCACTGTACGAGCTATCATGATCAGCCTTGAACTTGTGACGGATCCATGCTTGTTTTATCAAGTTTTGTTCTTATATCTGAAGCACAGAAATAAGCTGAAGTGCTTTTGACCCATCGCGTCGGGGTTAATACTGAAGGAGACAATCGCATGTGAGAGATCAGGGACATTTTTGGTCTGACAGGCAAATTCGTCTGGAAATGCTCCCTTCAATTTCATAAATTTTATGAGAAAGCTTTGAACAATTTCCAAACCCCTTTCAACATGCTTAGAGCATCAATCAAATCTATTTCTTCCGTTCAATTGAATGTTTTTCATCTGCTTCAATTATAAGGTTTGCTTCTGCTTTAACGACATGTTTTGCTTCAGTTTCAATGGCATGTTTTGCTTCTGCTTCAACGACATGTTTTGCTTCAATTTCAATGGCATGTTTTGCTTCTGCTTCAAAAACATGTTTTACTTCAGTTTCGATGATATGTTTTGCTTCTGCTTCAATAACATGTTTTGCTTTCGCACGTCGATCACAAGTTTTGGCGCACGCAACACAAACCGCACAATCAGCGGACACAGAAGTCGAGGTCGCTGCTGGACATTCTGGCTGCGGTGACGCGTGTGGAGCAGTGGTCGTGTGTGGACTCCAACTCGCGCCCACATGCGATATTTACATCAATTACATAGTAGGAACTTTATATTAATGTAAGCTCAGTGAGCTAACAAGGACTTTTAAGGAACTTTTACTTCATGCAAAACTCAGTGAGCTAAGTATTTGCATCAACTTGTTAGAAATTTACGGTTTTTTTTTTTTTCAGGGTAGAGAGACTGATGTCTCTCTTCACGCTCAGTGCCTCTAAGTTCCTTCTTACAGCTCTCGAATGGCCGACCATGTACCCTAAGCTCAGCTTCGACCATGATAGAATGGCTGCGACCAAACAAAATCAACATAAGCTGCGAGTGATAGCGTTGCTGCGACTCCTTAAACACGTATAAACGAGTAGTTCTAAAGCCACTCATAAATTACCTAACACAACAAATGATGAGACAGAGAGGTTATTGCAGCACCATAAATTTAACAGGAGCAACATGTCTTCAACTCTACGCTGGACACAAGCAAATTTCTGCTACTTGTTTTACCTAAAAATTAGGATTATTATTTTATGAGAACATGTCGTAATCAATTATAAAATGTAAATATAACTTTCTCAAATGAAGAAGAAATCAAACAAAAAAGTTTCCTCCGATACGAGTACTGTAATTTCCCATCGTGGAACAGCTTGCCAGTTATACCAAATTGAGATCACGGTGCAACATTGCTGGAACACAACATCCCACATCAGGGGATCAGAACTGAGACTAAAGTGCTGGAACACATCAGGCGGTCAAAATGTAGATGGCAGCATGAGTTTCCCACCACAGATTTCATGCCAGCAGAATTCAAGGACAGATCCACTGGGATGGGGATTGCTTTAGGATTGTGCTGCGATTCTCGTTTAGGAATAAGTCGTGAGCTCTGCCTCGTGACGAGCGCCTGCCTCAGTTTGTGACGCTCGAGCGTAGGAATTCAAAGATATATTCTCGATATGAAGGTTCAGTGATTCGGCAAGTGTTTCTAGGGCTACATTTAATTAGTTGATCGCTTATAAACTATGACTGATCTCTTCCTTGTGACTGATTAAATTTGTGGAGTATTTACCAATGGGTTTCGCTTAACGATATAGAATGTGCGAATTACGTGATGACGGCAGGGGGAGACAGTTTATAATAAAACAGTAAATATAAGCAAAAATCACAGAAGCTCTCTGCAGACTTTGCTTTCAAAGAATATTGAGCAGCGATAAGGAACTGTCATTTTTTTGCTGTTCCTGTTCATTAGTTGACTGTAATCGTTTAAGAAAACACGAATATTTACTGCAAAAAAGGAATACATAATTTAAAATATTCGCATTACCTTCATTGTGAAAAAACTCTCTTACATTTTCCCTAGTTGGATTTTCATGATCAAGTAAATTACTCATCCCCTTTGTTAAATTTGCTCACCATCCTTTCTTACTTGGGGAGCGTTCTTGCTAGAGTGTTACAAAGAAGTCTGCGGTGCTCGTGCTGTGGAAGACTAGCCACAATATTGGCATGAAAATATGTCCTGGTACATGCGTTACCTCATTGCTCTCAACTTTAGGGAAATGTCGAAACTTTCAAATTTGAATTCAACCGAATGTAGCAATCGTCTTCACTATATAATGAGGTCGCTTTCAAATTATTTAGTTTTTATTTGTCTTACTGTAGCATTACGGATGCAATATGCGTTACATTAACTTAATCAAATGAACTCTTAACATCTGATATGTAATGAATTTACGTGTTCGTATTGGTATTCATTAATCATCAATAGCATATTGATATTGAAAGTATCATAAATAGCATATTGATAGTGAAAGTTCATGTATTTTGATCTTCAAATGTCCACAAAAACAATTCCGAATAGAACTCAAAATGGGTTATCTTATCGAACGCATCCTTTCTGTAGTTAAACTGATTTTACAGAAAGATGTTCCTTGAGTGAGCATGATATTCGATTTATTTCCGTCGTTCTTTCGCTGCTGCAGCAGAATATTTCTCAGCAAAGTTAGTTTAAATCTTCCCTTTACCGGTTGTAGGTACGCGCACGGCCCCCTGCAGTGAAACCATAAAGTTTTATTCACCACAATGTATTTCATGATTAACGTATCTTCAGCCCCGACATGTTTATTTTACATTCGATGTTGCCTTTAATGCCTCTGTCTTTTCCCACATCTTGCTTTGGTCTGCCACTGCGGCAGCAAGGCCCCTCTCGAAGCAGAACAAATGAGAGCCACAAATTGATCGAGTTTGGGTGATATTTTAGAAGGCCTCCCTGCTCTTTAACTTAGTTTTAGCCTAAGCCCAAAACAAACAAAAGGCCGTCGGCGATGGCTGACATTTTTGTTCGGAGCAAAGTTGTTTAGCGCAGGAAGATGCATCCGCTATCGGGGAATTCATCAAGTCCGCATCAAGGCGGACGTTTCATTGATGGCCTCGAGTACGATCTGCAAGAAAAAGTTTATTTCTGAATTCAAAGCTGAAGTGCTCGTGCATTGGATTTGTCCTGAGAATGAAGCTCCCAAATGATGCACGTACGGATGAAGAAATGTTTAATTTTAGCGTCGCTGCCACAAGCATGAATGATGCAAGTACTTCCAGATTTCTTTCGGAGATCCTAAATATTTCAGCCCCTGAAATTCAGAGTAGGAAATGAAATGGCACTAGGAGAATTTGGGTATTCTTCGACAGAGTATTTTTATCTTAGATAGAGTGCTCACACGTTTTAAAATCGGTGTGATGGATGTAAATTTGTCCTGCAGCTTGTGTTTATTTTCATTTCTGTTGAGATCGGGTGGCGTGAGAGTACACAAACTTAATTTAAATGTGACGAAAGCTGCAAAAATAATTTCCCTCTTTGGTGAACATTTAAAACTTTGTCATGTCTAGCATCTGCTTATTTTCTTGGGCCTGATGAAAATGAATGGAATTTATGTTCATTTGAAGCCAATGAAATATGAGGAATATTTTCTCTCGCGGTGTTTGCAGAGAGGAGTTTCTAAATCATCAAGAAGTTCAAGTTTATCGATCATCATTTGCGTTGAGTTCGAAGCTCGAGATTTATTCCTGCACAGCAGCATCAAACGGTGAAAGAAAAAAGCTGCAGTTTCTTAAAAAGTCCTTGGAAATTCTTTCCATGATAAAATAACTGGTACGTGATAAAATATGTTCGGAATCGCAATTTCAACGAAGTTCGTGCTCATTTTTTTATCAACGCTCAAATTCACCAACAGATATTCTTTGGATCATTGGGTTTAAAGATTCTTAGTATAAATAAGAGACTCAGGATAAGCATTTCACATGACGATTTAAGGGAAACACAGGTAAATTGCAATGCGTATTCACTACACATTATCGAATGTCATGCCCTCAGTTCTTCCAATTGGTAAATATGACACATGGAAAAGTCTTTGGCCATTATTACAAATTAAGAGACACTGCAACTCTCTGACCTGCTCCAAAACTTGGCATATGTACCATAAATATGATACTTGTATTTGGGCCGCCGAGAGCTGAGTGCTCGTGTTAGGGATAAGCGAGGAGACCACCAACTGAAGACGCACGTCAGACTTTGTCTTTGGTAGCAATTTCAGAATGGTGGCTAAGATGGAAATTGATTTTAATTTTCGAGCGAATGACAACACTCTATTTTAAAGAAGCAATCAACTTGAATGTTTAATTTGAGCTAGAAAACTCTCAAGTGGAAAGTTGAAAGTTTGGATCATGCAACACGGGAAAGAATGCAATACGTCATCAGTATTCGTTCTTTTGTTTGAAAAAAGCCTATGATGTCGTGGCTGTCCGCACCTCCTCTCACACACAGTCCCGTGGTCACAAGATCGAAGGTCAGCAGCAGCAAAAAGCTGAAGTGGGTTTCATTTTAGGAACTCAGGGTATCGGACAGGGCACTTAAAACGTCTCATACGTTGCGTAATAAAAATACAATTGGAATTAGGGCGTCGTAACGGTCCATGTCTGAAGGGGTGGAGAATAACTTCCAAAGGGGTGGAACTTTTGAAGAAACTTTTTTCGATTTGATTAGCTCGCGAGCGGAATTTGAGGAAGAAATGTCAAGATTGTCGAAATAAGGATATGCTCTTCAAACATAGGAGCGAGAATGAAAAGTGAGATATTCGTAAATGAGATTTGAAGTTAGAGCGCAACCATCGCAAAAGTGGTTGGCGGAACGCGTCGAGTGTTCCAGTACGAAGTCAAGCATCGAACCAAGGGTGCAAGAGTGACATCTGCGATCAGGAGTGGTACATGCGTCCAACAGAATTAATTTCAATTGAAGGGATCGCACAGCAGAAAAACTGGGAAATCGATAACTGGCAACAACACGTCGTACATGGAAAGATCGTTCGCTGTAAAAAAATGTCACGTTAGTATTCCGAAAAAAAATTCAGAAGAACGAGTTATATTCACAATACCGAGTGAATGAATGTCATAATTTACCAAAATTCCAGAAAAAATATTGATCACATCCTTTAAAACACGTTTTTTGGGATTAATCTCAGTTTTTTAGTTAATCAAACTCGGATGAAAAAATAGGAGCCAGCCTGTGGTACGGTCGCACATCTGATGCTGTGGATAGAAAACCGAAGAGACGCTATTGGATCTGCAGTGGCTGAGTGCGCCGGTAACCCGCTCGCTGTCGCCAGATGACAAAGCGGGAAACTCGCGCCAGGGAAGGGACATTCCGAAGCACTTACGTGGAGCAAATCGACGTTCCGAGTGCAGTGTCGGCTCTCTGATTCATCTTGGTCCACGCCAGCATTCATTTTGGCAGCATTCATTTTGCTTCTGGTAGCACTGCTACCCCCAAATCCGTCTCCACTATTGGCCTGACGACATGGCGTTTTGGTGATGTCATATAATTTGTTTGAAATAAAGCCTTTCTATTGGCTAGCAGAACAAGAAGAAGGGCATTTTTCCCCATAGAAATGACCCTACCTTGTTTCCTCTACCGTGGTCCACGCGTCGCTTTTTGTTGCCTTTTGAAGTGGTCCCAGAGGCCGCGCAGACCTCACAACGCACCGCGTAAAGGCGCACGCGAACTGCCGAGAGAGCGTCAAGGCTGTGAGCTGCTTAAGTGTCTCATTGCGCAGCACTCAGCTCTGATGCGCGACAAAAATGGACCCTTAGAGCATCCTAATGTAATTGGAGCACATCGAACATTAATGCAAGGGAGAAGCGAGCAAAGGCTTTGAATCTTTTACAAGTTATTGATCGTATTCAAAATATTTAAAGCGGTATTACGAGTCTGAAGTGCTCATTCAATGCTCCCCCTCGAACAGACTAGGAGGGAAGAAAAAGGGATATTAGTTCCTCCAATATTTCATATTTATAAATAGACATCATTTGTAAACATAACGTGCAGAGTGATCGAGTGATTGTGATTTTAGTGACAGAAAAGTCGGCGTCGTTTCAGAAATGTAAGATATGATAGTATAATGGACGTATGGAGACAATTTAACCTCTGAAACTACTTCGTACAGAAAATGACTTGATATATTTTTACTCTAGTATCTTAGAAAGACAAAAATTAGTTATGAAAATGTCGAGATTAAGGCACATTTTGTGAGAAACGTCACAGTTTCACGATCACGACCTATCGACAGGTTATTATAATTTACTGACGATCTGTCTGGCATTCACGAACATCTGATTTCCAAAAATTGTATCCTATAATTTTCCCCTGAAATTTACATTCTATGATTCTTTTCTTCAAAAATGAATGTTTTTAAGCTTAAAAATGTGCTTCTTATTAACGTGTTATCAGCATTCCTCCCTTAGGTTGTCCGTACGTATTGCAATACGTTGGCTCAACTCATCGAGCTCTTCATTTGTTTCAGGCAATCCTAAACTTTCCAACTACAGTTTTATGCACATCCAATTTAAACTTAGAATTGCATTTCATTTCGCTGGAACATTTACCGTTTGTGGAGTATACTAAATCTAGTGCAGTCGGCGAATTTCTCAAAATGGTCATCTAATAATTTCTTGCTCTGATTAGTTTCCACTATTTTTATTGTTTAGAACTCTTCGCAGATATTTTTGGCGTAATTATTTCTGTTGAAAAGTACTTTTTATTTTTTATTTTCAGAAGCTGCGTCAGCGATAGAAACAACCAAAGCGAGAGTAAAATAGCGCCAATATGTTGTGTAGTTATGTAATTCGACACAAGAAAATATTTCAGTTATTTTAAGAAATTTATGAACGTCACGTTTTACTGACTGCTACTGGTAGCATTGACGTTTATTAAACTATACAGAAGTAGGTGAATCAGCTTTGATAGAGATCCCCAACTAGGCAACTCGTTAAACTTATAGCAAAAAATTCATGACCCTGGACAACTCAAGTCCAGTAGTTGGCAGTCCATAATCGCACGTTACTTCTCATTCCATTGATATCGAAATTAATCCTCCGAGATCACAACCGACCTGGCCGTGAGACACTAAGCCAAGTGTGGAGAGACGGGAAAACAACACAACATCAGCACCTTTAGGGCCCTCATATCCTGGAGGACTCCATCTCGCTCAGCGTTTGTCAATCCCGTGATGTCTGCCGCCCATAAAATTGCCTTCGCAGGGCCAGGCATCGGCGCAGACCATCCAGAAATGTGCGATAGCTGCGCTGCGCCATGTGAATGAGGGCAGATTGGAAGCTGCTATATGTTTGCTCTTATATCCTCTGAGTATCCCATTCAGGGTCTGATTCAATTTGCGCTCCGTGAAAATTTATCGCCTTTTCCTGGTACTAAATTCGCCTTTCTTTTCTAATTTTAGCCTAAAATTCCTCGTGGTGACGTAAAATGTGATAACGCTCAGAGCTTGTAAAGACGAATAAAAACAGAATTTAGGAACTGAAACGTTGTCGATAATCTGACTTTCACACAACTGAGGATCTTATTTTAAAACTAATTTGGTAGAGCATATGTTAGACACGAACTTGTAAGGTAAATTTGCACCATTCTCATCACATTATGAAAAGATAAAACATCCCTTAAAATAGTCACATCTCGTATCCTTTTTGAAACAAGGGAAATGTTCTATCCTTTGAAATGACCCGTTTCACCGTTGGAAAATCCGCTGGATTTCTGAAAATGCTGGGCTTCCACTACCCAATATTGTAGCGGTTTTTTGGTGCCGAGAGAAATGTTGAGCGCGCATTTTTCCCTCAGGAAGCAGCTACTGTATCGCGAACTGCGCTGGAATTTGAGGACGGTTTTATAATTTGCTCAGTTCCAAACCTTCGACGGTGGATTTCGTGCTCTAAATACGAGCACACAATTTATGGTAATTCGCTGCGAATTGTGGTACTTGGGGCACTTTATCCCTCGAAAACACCGGAGCAGCATTACGGAGCGGCATCACTGCCAAGAGGGGCCTGCGTCGGTGCTTGCAGTCGCCACACAAAGATGTCAACTCGGATTGTTTGATTCCGGCGCTGCGGAACAAGAGAGTGATCGCCGGCACGTGAACGTCCGACAAACAATGCATTGTGTGCTCATAGACGAGGCCGGAATTGTTTTGTTTCTATGGTGTACAATTGAAGGCGAGAACTGAGAGCAGACCTGCTTCGGCTCCAAAGTCCTGCTTCGTTCATTCCGTGTCTTTTGGAGCTTTTCCTTCGTGTTCGTACTGGTGAGAAACGAACACATTTCTGAGCCCATAATTGTCAAACTTGGTCTATTTGCATCTGGAATTTTCTTTCCTCGAGGCAATTATTAGACTTGAAAACATGATAAAATTAGCTGTTAAATTTGAATGAAATCTCGTCCCGAATGCTGGGAAAAGAAATGAAGTAGCAAATAGTACTTTGCGTGGACTTAAATGTATATCAAGCATTACAGATTGAGTAAAAGTTTAGAAGAAACTTTTACTGTTGAAAATTTTTAAAAGCGAACTCATCCGCAGGTATTAGAAGTCGTCGGTCGTGACGTCTCTCAAGCTCGGTCTGAGCGCTCTGCTCACGGTGCACCAAATGTTTTAAATGTAATTTGACAGCACGGCCGCCAGAATTTGTTGCTGAAATGGCCGGGCGTAAACTCCTTAGCATACTATTTTTACTGACATGATTTTAATAAAAAAAAATTACCCTGAAGGAAAATTGCAAACACCTTCATTACAATCTTCTTAACAAAGCTTTTCGTAAAATCGTTAGAGCCATGAACAACTTCAAACTTTTTTAAAGTAGCCTCGTACTTTGCAAAAAAGATAAAAAATTACGCTTACGTAAGTTCTTGCTTTTAAGGAGAAGAAATTAATTGGCATGCAACGAAATTGCGGCGAGCCTAAAATGTCTGTAAAATTTGCACACCACAAAGTTAGCCGCTGAGCTTAGCGTCCAGTTTACGAGCATAGGTCACTTTTGAATGCTGTTTTCTTAAGAATTTGGGACAGCCTCCTGAATTTCATCGCGTCTTTAGGACAGTGCTTCAGTGAAGGAGTTTCTTAGGTCAACACCGCCATGCGAGCGCTAATAAAACTCTCCTCATTACGCTGGCTCGTCTTTTGAGAGGCCGTTCGTCTGCACATTGCTAGGCTTGGCAGCTCTCAATGAGCACAGGCTTGCTTCCGCAGCATTCAGGAAACGTGCACTTCAAGTCGGCGTAAAGTCTCCTACTCTTCCAGTGACGCAAGGACTCCATGCTCTTCCAGTGGCGCAAGGACTCCATGCTCTTCCAGTGACGCAAGGACTCCATGCTCTTCCAGTGACGCAAGGACTCCATGCTCTTCCAGTGACGCAAGGACTCCATGCTCTTCCAGTGAGGCTGCGTGGTCGGCTTGCTCTGAGCGCAAATCATTCCAAAGAGGAGTTTGAACAACCGACTTTCCAGGACTTATGTGCAGTATAATTACGTAAGGCAGAAAGTGAAAGCAGCAAACCTAAGAAAAAGACTAAACTCAGGGAGTTCGTGGCAAATTCAGAATACAGAAAGCATCGTTTTTCGTTACCGAAAGGTGGGACGGTCAAATAATTAATTTTCACAGTTTGGCTGTGTTATTTCTAAACGCATTTCTAGCATATACCGTACATTTGTTGCTACTGTGCATATAAGCTATGTACACTGTGCATTTGTTGTATATTAAAAACCCAAATTAGACTGAGTGTCAGGTGTTCCAGCGATCGTGGAAGAGGAACGGTAACCAGAAGATGCTCTCAGTGTAGAAGCCTTTAAGAGGTGATGTAATCATTCGCACGGCAGGACGTTACAAGGGCGATGGCCACTCGACCAGCAATGTTTGCTTGCTGGTGTGTGCAGGGCACAATGTTTCAATATTTCTGAGCACATCTAGGGAATTTTTGTGATGAACTGAAAAGAAAATGGAAAAATGTGCTAGTGGAGCCGGAGGTACTTGTCTCGTAGCGTGCACGTAAGTTGCAACATCTTTAAACTGAAAATTAATTGCATGATTAAAATGCGAACATGTTTTTATCTCTAGAGTGTGAGAAATTCAGCATGAATTCCATTAATTGTAGAAGTGAAACTGCAGTAACTAAATATCCGTACTTTTTGTGAAGACTTTGTTATACAAACTAGAAAGTGAGGAAAACAGAGGAAAAGGAGTCAACTTGAAACAGAAAAGTAAAATAGCAATATGGAAGCCTCACACAAATTTTAAATATGCTGAGTGAGTAGATTACAACAACATTTCATAACAGAAAAAAAAGAAAACTCGTAGAACTTAAGCGGAAGAAAACAGCCGTTGAAACCGAGAGAAGGCTGCTCAACGCAAGGACAGCTCTTCACGAGTAGCAGCTTGTCGGCATCATTCTCCTCTTCAAGTCTTCTCCGAAAATTAAATATTACCAGACTGGGAGAATCTCAATTGAGAACTTTTACGACCTCTCTGAGAATCTTTCTCATAGCTGAAGAATAAAAGTGCGCTGGCGATCCTTAAATTGCGCCATGACGAGCTACCGTAAAAATATCTTCTCGGAGTATTTCAAATTGCTCTGCAAAAAATGGGGCGATTTGGCGCGGTATAAGGACGAGGATCCATCAGTAACTGTCGCCCAGACGGCGCCCCAAGGAAGCGGTTATGCAGATTACTGCTATCAGTTGGCCTCAACATCTCAAGCACACATTTTATAAGACTTTAGCAAGGGCAAACAAATTACACAATCGAGAATTTTTCCCCAGTTTTAGCTCGATGCCTCCGGTACAAATTTTGTTTACTCCTAAAATTATTTTCGTAAATGCTCAGTTTTTCTCCTGTCGAGCAAGGCTGATGCTCGCGAAAAACAAGAAGTGGCGGCGAGGAGTTCGACTCTCTGAAGCGGTAGAGGTGTATACCGTGTAGACAATCTCAAACATCTTATAATACAACAGTATGTTTTCACCGTGGATATGCATTTGAAGCGGTCTACGGAAGGATCTTAAAAACAAATATTTGACTCATAATTTCCAGGACAATAATTCTTCACTAGTTTTTCTGCGAGTATAAATTTAAATTCAGATTACAGAGGCTGCACACAAACTCGATGGCCAGACACGGGGTCACAAAGCAGCGCATTTCTTGTCCAACTTTTTGGGTTCATTCCTACCTAGCGTCCATAAGCAAAGTGACGGAATTCTGCGCATGAAATGGCGTGTGTTTGTGCTGTTCCAACAACTTCTAAATATTTTGGATTGCGATTGTGATTTCATGATAACTGATGTCGTTTGCTTCAGTTGACTCAATTCAACGGCTTAAAATGTTTAAGGTCACATCTAGAGCACAGAAAGATCCTTTCATTTAGTTTTGAATACAAGAGAATCTCACTAGAGGAGTAAAGACAATATTACTACTCTTAACATTGGTCACAGACTAAATTAATTTCTACGTTAGGAGGCGCAAAGAAAGCGAAAAGTTTGTCTGCGATCGGAAACCAATTATTCCTCCGGTTTAAGTCTGAGCAAACCTGAAGAGTTGACGGTCAGCGTGAGCTTCCGAACGTGAGTTCCTGTGGCACCGTTCCGACACTCCTGCTGTGGAGTCAAACTGCTGCCTGCACTGAGCGCATGGTGGTGTTTTGTACATGTTGAATTTAATTACTCAAGTGTCCAATAGTGTTACTTCATTCTTTTGGAAAAAATTACTGTAACCTCAATCGCCAACTAATTTCAACGAAATGGAAATGAACATTTCGTTTGCTTTCCTCTAGCTTTGCTTACGACATACGACTCTCATAAAACGTTAATTTTAACTTAGAAAATATAGTTCACTGATCTATTTTGCCGTTAAGTTCTTTTTTACGATGTGTATCAGTAATGCCTTTAAAGCTCGCTGGGTTGCTGGAACGTACCTCGAAATTTCGGGGGCATAAGCAATTTTGATGAGAGATGAGGCAAGCTCTGAAGGTCGCCTTGCATCAAAAGGAATTAAGGTTCAAAAGCTGCTGCGAGACGCGGCCTGTGTTGTGCACTCGAATGGAAGTCTTCTTGCAGGTATTTCTCCAAAGAGAAAATTTGGCCTTTCCTTTTCTACGAGACTGAACCCGCCTCTACGACAGTATTTACAGTGAGGAAATTTTATGAGAAGTAACAATACCATCATGGCAACCAATGTTATTGTAAAAATGTAAGCATCACTTTTTCAGCGTCATGTACAATCAAGAAAATGTCGCTTTAATTAGGAATAGATTTTCTTTGCATTTTTCAATTTCGATACCTGCTGTTGAATCAATGCAACTAAGGAACGAAATATTCGCTAAGAATTAATGCACTTGATGCGGTCTATATTTGTATACCACAGAAATTATCTGCAGTTCGCTTCGCGTTGGAGTGTTCTCCTTGGAAATTTTCCCCTGATTCAACAGTCCAGCTGTTTTTTCTTGTTGCTGTTCATGAAATTATTCACAACAATTTAAAATTGTTTGTTTTTAAATATTTTTATCTGGTATCATTGAAAGAATTTTTTTTTTCAAACGTTTCACCGAACGAAAACTATCCATATCTTCGTGACAATTTGAATATTTAGGAATGCTTTTAGGAAATGTGTGCACCCTCGAAGTAAAAGATTTCTGTGACAAAATAGAGACCGGTATCGTCTGCGTCATTTGAACGACACCACAGACACCGACATCGTCCGCACATCATCCTCGTAATCATAAAAGGAACACTCTGCAACACCTTTTGTGAGATAAGATATGCGTTTTTACAGCATTAACAGCATTGTAATTTGTGAAGTTTATGTCTCCATACCACACGGCCGAGGAGTTATGTGCACAACATGAAACCCATACGACACAGCAGTCCGTTGCGCTGTGGTGACCAAAGCAAGTCCTGCTTTCTCAACATCTGCTCTTCCAATGATCGCATTCACGCCACACTTGTCTGTTTGAGGAAAATATTTGATCAATTCTTCACAAGACTCCCCAGCTTTCTTTCCATTGAATAATGATGATAAAATTATACATGATCTTAGTTTCCTGTTGCACAACAGGCAAACTTTCCAATAATTAAGCCCGTGCATTTAGAGAAGAATAGAAATTTGGGCTTTTTAGCTCTCGAAACTTTGTTTCGAATTGAGGTGTTGTGGTAAAGCTGATGTAGATTGCCTCATGTTACACACTGGTCATTTTCAAATAAAAAACCGCCCCTTTTGCGGTTTTAAAATTATGCTTCATGGTGAGTGAACTCAACTCTGAAACGAAGAGCTTCATTGAAAACGTGTTGATTTAACTCGTCCCCCGTCGCCTCCTTCGCTCCTGCAGACTTGTGAGAGACAGCCTCCGCTGGTGACCAGGTGTTCTCATCGCTTTTGGTGAGCCTCTGCTCGTATTTCTCTTGCTTCTTTTAAGTTTTCCCATTTCTCCTTGTATCCATTTTTCCATTCATTTAATTTATTTAATTTAACTTCCCCTTTACGTCAGGGGAAATAACTTCCCGTAATTTTCATTTCACCTAATTTTCTTTTTCCCTTCCATTTACTCAAAGCTCTCGTAATCATTCTATAGCAAATGTTGGTGAGCACAGCACGTTTCGGATGAAGTCACTTTGATACCTCATTCTAGAAAGGAAGTAATTTGACACAAGTGTACTTGAAAAAATTCTTTAACTGGTAACAAAATAGAAGATAACAAAGTTAATGTCTTCAAAAATTTTGTGCAGTATCTCGGAAGCAGAGGCGAGAGCGACCAACTCGCCCAACCACCTCATGAACTGGTCACCAGTAAAGGATTTACGTCCCTTGTCTTATTTTCCCCTCGAACAGAGTAATACTATTAGAGTAGTAGAGTGGTGTAATGAATAATAATAGGAATAAGGAACAACAGAGTAATGTTGTTATTCCTTTGGGAAACCTAAAATGAAAACTCGGATATTTAATAAAGGATGATGCATCGTGTAACGTGTATTAGTCTCTGAACAGAGTCCTTGGAAAAGAGATGAGTTCACCTACCTAAAGCGAGCCGGATGAGGATGTGCATCAAATTACACTAGAAATCTGCATTGAATATTGGGAAAATATTTTCTCATTTTTCCTACCAGTTGATCTATAATGTAGAGTCTTCAAATTACAATATTCAGTTCATCTAGAGTCTAAACTTTCATCCATGTGCACAATTTGTTCACCGCTCTATTTTTCGGATTTTCTTATGTTTCTTTCCTAGTGACGATTTATAACAGATAATCAGAATAGCAATTAATTAAATCCAGGTATTCGTGATACCATTCTTTCACAAAATTTCCTCATAAGAAGCTCCGTAGGACGCCAAATAAGCAGAAGGGTTGCAGGCAACATTGAGACGCCGGCAGCCGAGAGAGTGCAGCACCAGCCTCGTATGGAGCAGCCAGCTCCAGGCTGCAGCACCCACCACCAAACTAAACCCATAAATAGGATAGCTCTACGGGACTTATGGCCCGCCATTTGTAGTTCCTGCCACAGCGGTGGCGACTCGCTACAGCGCCACAAAGTGCCACCAAATCTTCCCGTTATTTTCTCCCAATAAATATGGAATCTCTGGTTTGCAAGGATGTTTTATGAACACTTCGAGTTTCCCCTCCGGGATATGTGGAGGAAAATACTCACAGCTCGTTTGTGGGAGCCATGCCAGTAAAATTCGACTTTTTTATTTGTGGACTGTATTTGTCGAGAACATTCATTTCCTGCTAGAAAAGATGAAGACACCAAAAGTAAAGGATCGGCTCGCACATGATTCACATCCAGCGAATTGGTCTGATTCATAGCCGCAAGTTTCCAATGGAAGGGATTAGCCACATGTTCTTGTCATCAATTACTAATAAATTTGAATAAATCCCATGTGAAATATTACAAAACTAGTATCTGTATTAAATTCTAGATGTTCAATTAAACTTATCTCCAAGCTTCCACTTGAAAAGTAAAGCAGATAAAATATTCAAGGACTCCCAAAGTTGTCACCTTCAAAAATTCTGCAGAAATCTGAAGGCATCAAACAGAGAACTAAGCTTTCCTCATGAATCAGTTCCCACCTTTGGAAGGCTCCAATTTTGCGGCACGGCGACGGAGAAATTCTCGAGCTGAGACAATTTGCAATTGAGGACTTTCCCGTCGATGATAGCGCCGTCCAAACAAGACCCGGCCCAGCTCCTCAATTTAATTTGATGATAAAAATGCCGTCCTAAGACGGTCGCGCAAAACAAGGCTTCTCTCCCCGGTCTCTCTCCACCTATTCAAGAGCATCAAAGGAAAATCAAAGATGGGAGTTTGGCTTTGAAGTTTTTTTAATAAAATAAATTCTATCAAATATTGGCGAGGGAGACAACAGGGGGGATGAGCAGCTGCGGCGCCGACCGTTGCTTGCGTCGGAAATTCCATGAAAACCATCGTGATCTCCTCGAAATGAGGGCAAAGCCCTAGATGTTAAATGGGAGCAAGCCCCTCATCTTATGTTGGGACAAGCCCTTGATGTCATAAAGGGACAAAGCCCTAGATGTTAAATGGGGATGAGCCCCTGATGTTATAAAGGGACGAGCCCTTGATGTTAAATGGGACCTGATGTTTTATTGGGACAAGCCCCTGATGTTATAAAGGGACGAGCTCTTGATGTTGAATAGGGGCAAGCCCTGTCCTAAATATCGCAACAGTTTCTGCCTCAGCTAAAGTAACGCTATTTTAGCTATTGGACTTTCATTTATACTCTTTTCATACAGAGATTTCAGTTCGACAATGAGAATAAACTGTAACAATGAAAAAGCAAATCAAAAGTTCCTCGAAGCTCAATTACGCCGCCGCAATGTGTGCGTTCTGAGAGCGCCAGCAAACATGTCATCGCGATTAATTAATGATACATCCAAACGGTTAGATATTCCAATTTTAGCGACTAACACAATCTTAGATAAAAAAACAAACGATTTCTGAAATTATTATTTATCATCGTACCGAGTAATTGCTCCTATTAAGAAGACATCAGAAATAAATTAGAAAGAATTTGTTCATGTATAGTAAATTTTGATGAGTAGTGTTTTGCGTTGGCTGTTTTCTTGTCAGAAAACGCGTAGGCCTGCACTGCCGCACTAAAATATTCGATTGGAATGCTATTGATAAGATCACGACAGTACTCATGTGAAACTATTGCGACCTAAATACATCATGCCCCACAACATGCTGTGGCAGGTCCGTGGTGTGCGGACGTGTCGAGGTGAAGGTGTGCCACGGTAGAAGAAACAAGGTAGAGTCAAACCGGACTTTTTTTTGTCGGCCGTGTGGCAATGCTGACGTCATGGCAACGAACCAATAGCGGCGCTCAGATTGCATCTGGCATCACTGCTAGCCCTAAATCTGGCACCACTATTGCCCTAACGATATGTCACAATGGTGACGTCATAAAGGTTGTTTGAAATGAAGCCATTCTATTGGCTAGCCGACAAGAGGAGGTGTATTTTTCCTCATAGGAATGACTCTACCTTGTTTCCTCTAGCGTGGAGTGGACTGAACCAGAGCGATATAGCGCGCACAACCGCAGGTTGTAAATTTATCTCTTTTGGGATGAACAAATGAGAAATTTCGAGTCATCGTCCCTTTCAGTTTTATTACGCTAACTTGAAATAGAATTTTTTCAACGAAGCTTAACTAAGCGTTAAATTGTTGAGATCTAGTTCGCTTATTTCTCTTAGAGTTTCAAAGAGTTGTGATAGTGAGGAACATTGTGAAGATTTAGATCATTTGAGAATTAAGAGGGTCATATATATATATACGACACAGCTAAAAATTGTGTTGTTAGGTTGCCGGTAAAAATTACATAGTTGTCAAATTTTTGAAGAACCTAAACCTAGAAGTTGGCAGATTGTGTAGGAACTACAAAGTTATGAAATGTTCAGGACTACTTAAATATGAAATTGTTAAGAGCTAAATAGTTTTAGCAGCGTTGAAATTTTTTTTTGTTGCAGGATTGTTAAGAACTACATTGTCGTGAAATGATTCACGACTAAATAGTTGAGGAATAATTAAGATGAATGAATTTAGAAAAATAAGTTTACGATTTGCTG
Source organism: Platorchestia sp. MABIK (assembly GCA_014220935.1). Classification (NCBI taxonomy): domain Eukaryota; kingdom Metazoa; phylum Arthropoda; class Malacostraca; order Amphipoda; family Talitridae; genus Platorchestia; species Platorchestia sp. MABIK. The sequence goes on along the minus strand of JACJUY010000227.1, from coordinate 258,483 downwards.
TTCATATGCTGATGCTGAGGGTAGAGCAGAGGACGAGCATGATAGAGAGTGCAGGACTGCGGCAGAGCTGCAGGATTTCACAGTTCAGCCAGCAGACGGTGGACATTTGGCCGTTTTAGTAACCAGGGATCTCTGAGGCATAGAAGTGTGTTGTGTTTTCTGTGAACCAGTTGTTCAGAAACAGTAATTCCTTAATCACAATTAGATTTTTTCGATGATTTTTCAAAATTCACTATGAAGGAAGAGTTCCAGATTGGAATGCTACTGTTCGATGAGGTGAAGCATGTTCATCGGCCGGATCTGCCATGAAATTTTCATCCGTCAAAAAAATCGCTGGTGTACAGCAAGAAATGTTGAAGCTATGAAAAGCATAATTTCAAGAAGTTGCTGCAGTTAGTACAACATCTTTTAGCTGATGTATTTTTTTTTTGTGCTTGCTTGTTCGCATGATCATTAAAATACTTTCACATGCCTATATTTTGTTACAATTAAAGTGTTTAAAATTATTGAACAATAAAGTTGTTTTACGTAAAGCATGCGTTCTGTTTGTTCCGCCTTGTAACACACTCCAATTACGTAACACCTACAGCTTTACTGCCGCATGAAGTCTTTAAGGTCTCACGAGGGCGAGACCATTCCAGATTAATCCATTGTGCGCAGTCTTGTGCAACATTTGTGGGGAGACGGTGTGTTTGAGGAAAATTTCCATACACTACTGAATGTTGACATCATTGTTGCTGCACACATGATTTTTGTGAATTTACGAATACTGACAGATATTGTGATAACATTCGACGAATGTCTCAGTGAATTTCATATACGACCAAGATAATGAAATTTGATGCGATACATTCAGCAAATTTGTGCTTCTCAAATACGACGTCATTTGCGCAAACTTTTACGAGCAACGCAAGCCTTCGCTTGCTCAGCATTTTGTGCGCAGCAGCCAAAATCAGACCAAAGAATCATACTTGCTGAAAAAAATTGCAATTCGTCTCAAATCGACATTTAGCTTCAGTGCATTCGTTTAAAATTTGAACAATAGAGATTTTTCGTTCAAATCTCTCACGAAAAACATATTTTAGCACTCATTTAACACATACTCTATACATAATTTGTACTGTGAGTATACGAACTGTGAAAGAAGAAAATGACAATATTACACGACCGATTGTTCCAAGTGAGGGTGCTGACAGCAATGTAAGTAGGTCCCCCAGCACTAACCCAACCAACTGCTCAATGCGCTCAACATTTGACTGTTGCTCCCATCAAACTTGGCTCCCTGAGCTGCAGCAAGTCTTCACGAAGCCCACTAGCGCAGCGACGCACCATAGGATGTGACCACTCCCTCGTCTGTGCGAGTCCCCTTGACCTGCACAGAGGAGAGGCCGACCGTACAGAGGGCATTTGACTGCTGGTCTATCTAAGTGAAGTGGCCAGCCAAGTCACGACCTGCACCTCCCTCTGCTATTGCAGCTCACCAATGCCGGACAGAACGAGCGCCAAACTCTACGTTACGTGACTCCTACGTTTATTTTATTTCTAATTTACACTCGTGTTGGCTTCATGTTGAATCTCAGTTTTGATGTTTGAGTGTCAAAAGATTTTGGAGATTTCAGAATTTAAAATTACTGAAGCCGATTTTTTCTGTTGGGCTCAGTTCTCCTCCAGGATTCGCCGACAAATCTGTCACTAAAAACATTATAAATTTCCTGAGAAATCCGTCATATAAATGGTTTTTCGTTACTGATAAATAATAAAAGTGAGTATAACAATTTAAGTTCAAAACAATGTAGTTATATGCTGATCAAAGGCTTAATTGCGTGTATCTATTTCTTACATCTTCTACTCACCTCGAGCACCTAAGTTCGACCAACTCTGACCGAGGACTAAGAAAAAGAACAATGAAGATGAAGCGTGCGAGAGACATTTGAGAGCTGAGTGCTAGTTACCACAGACCACATATTCTAGTAAATTTACATCTTTTCCCATTCATTTAATTTAAATCAATTCAATTTCAAGAATTCTATCGACTACCACATAGACAGTCATTCTAACACGCCACGAAAGCTACGCTCTAGGTTTCTATACAATTAAATTATTGTAGTTCATTTGTATTGCTCCCTATATCGTCTGGAAACCGTGATGATGCTAAGTGAGTGAATATTAGCTATTAAAGCTGAAGCTCCCGATTAAAATTCACACCTGAATCGATATTCAACTGAATGAGAACGACCACGAAGCTTCTAAATTGAACTTGAAAGTTTTAAAGTTGAAACCTCGAGCAGCAACGTGTCCACTTACGTCTTTTGGTGGAACATCGCGGGGATAAAACTCGGCAGACGAGAAAAAACTTACAGGGATGAAGCCAATTACCGCGAGTGAAATATTGTCATCTGGGATTCCAGCGCCAGAGTCGCTCGCTCGAACCTTTTTGCAATCTTGACCCAACTAACAATCCAAAATGCTGCAGCTGTCGAACCTCGATCTCAATTCTGCAAAATTGTTAACCTTTTGTGAGGCTGTCAATCAAGAGATGTCAAACTTGTGACCTAAATGATTTTCCTTGGCTTAGTCGAAGTCACATACACTTGTATATGCAGAGGCTGTGAAACTGCAGCAATATTTGAATGTTGCACTGCCTTAAGCACCATTCAATTGAAATTATGCAAACGCAAATCAATTCACTAAAATTTCGTGACCATGAAGGCCAAATAATTAGGCAATCTTAAAAAAAATTAGTATCATTTATCGAAAACATCGGTTGCATTCGTTTGCATGACTGGTAGGACCTCATAAACTAGACAATAGATTTCGAAATATTCATGGTGCAAATTCAAACCAGAATTACTCGTGGTCAAAGAATGGCCATTTTTTTAGGTGTAAACAAATTTCAACCGAGGTCAGCTGATTTTTTTAGAATGCCTCGCTTAAGCATTGCCTGCAGCACGAGCTTCGGTGAGCATCTTTGAAATGTATGAGCACCCGCAATTGGAAATGAAGAACTATTTACGATGCGTTTGTATGTGACTGAGACTGTGGACCAGACCTGAGCGTTATCACAACTGCACTACGGATCAGGTCGTCAGGAAAAGCGAGAACTTTGCATGTGTCCGGTAGGCAAATTGTAAAAGTTTTACAAGGCAAAAAACGATTAAATTAAACAACAACTCGTACGACAGAACAGCAGGCAAATCGTAAAAGTTAATTCTTAAAGAAAGCAGAAAATGATTAAATTATGCAACAGCAAGGCCAGGACTTCACAGTCCATTTGGTAACAAAGCAAAAACTAGATCGGATCACGCAAGAGAGAACAAATAGTTGAGAGAGAAGGGAACTCATGTTACGCAGCAAAAAATTTCGCAAGGACCACAACCGGCGGCGATACGCGCTTGTAAGAGGAGCTAATGTGCGGTATGTACAGTCGCTAAGACATCTAAGCTTTAAGGTTACGAGGTATGTTAACAATAACAGCTTCTTCTGTACACAATAAACCATCAGCCGTGCTTGATTCTGCTAGCTCGCTAACGCACGCTAATTTAACATTCTCTCACGCTCCTCCAATGAAACTTGAACGAAGTAAACAATCTAGACGTAATCTCGTATTTTTAACAAAATCTCTAAAAATTTATCGTAATCCTATTTTCCTATTGCCTAGATAATGCTTGAATACTTTTAATTCTACTGATGAACTCTATATTCGCCGACAACAACTGAACGACATTTCTGTTCATATTTTTTTCACCGCAGTCGCTTAATGTGAGGAAAATTATGCTTCAGGTCCACATTCAACATGCCTCAATTGTGACGTGAGACGACGTCAATTGTTCCTGGATGTTGACCGAAATGAATGGAAAGCATTATACGAAACATCCACTCAGTTTTATGATTCACAATTCTCAAGAAAATAGGACAAAGCAGTCAAGTCAAATTAAAAGAGAGCGACCATTGTTGTTGTGCTGTAGAGGAGCGGCAGCTCGTCTCGGGACGCTCGCCACACGACCCGACATGACCCTGGCTTCCTTGTCGCCTCCTCGAACGGAAATGCTCCTCAAATGCCTTACACAAAGTGTAATAAACATTCAGTTACGCTGCAAATGCTGGCTGCTACATTCGTCACTCCTCGAATACCAGACATAAACTTTAGTAAACATTTAATACATCGATCATCAATGAAATATTTAGTAGCAAACATGTAAGTTGTCAATGAGCGCTTGGACTTCGTTAGAATTAAATTTAAATGTAGCTAAAGGATAAATAAGTAGAATACTTTGAAAAACTTAAGCGCAAAGCTGTTCAGTTGCCCTTCACAAAATAGAACGCTATAAATGAATCGGAGGCTGCAGCGCAGCACTCAGCGAGAATAAGGAGAGTATTTTATCAATGGAAAACGTTCAAGATTCTGCTCGCACAAATGTAGGGCAAATTTTGAGAATTTTCACGAGTGTTTCAGGAACTGAAAGAGCTCCTGCAACATCACGAGATGCAACATCACGAGATGCAACATCACGAGATGCAACATCACGAGATGCAACATCACGAGATGCAACATCACGAGATGCAACATCACGAGATGCAACATCACGAGATGCAACATCACGAGTTGGAGCGAAGCGAACTGTCTCGGTCACTGTCCGCTGTGCCCGCTACACGCAACACAAAGTTAGAAAGGATGTAACTTCATAGACTTTGAAGCATATATTAAAAATATTTGCGAAATTGAGCAAATAGTTTTAGGCGGCGCTGATTTGAGGAAGTTAACAATTTTACGGAGCTACTCAGCCTGAGGAGAGCAAATAATATGTACTCTTGCAAAGTGACTTGTGTCGAGATGTGAGAATTACTAATTAAAGTTTTTGACGAAGGTAAAAACATTTGGAAAAGACTTTTTTGTTCACATTGAAATTCTCGTAGGTGTGCAAAATGCAGGTCAAATTGACGACCGCTCATTAACACTTCGTTCACTTTTGTTCCAGATTGCTAAGTTGCAGAGCAACGTCCTTGTGACGTTTGTTTGATGACATACATAAGCGGCATGAGTCGATCAAAACACCTGCGTAGCAGTGAAATGAAACTTCATTCAGTCCACATTTTGAAAAATAAAGTGTGTTAGAGGAATCAGCATGAAAGCGAAACGCGATAGGTTCAAACATTAATGGCGTCTAACAATAAATTGACATTTGAAATAAAAGTTAAAAAGCTTATATTTCTGTGGATGCGTGCGAGTGTGCGATAACAAACCAGCTTCGCTTCAGGGTCATCAACTCTCTAAGCCTCGTCTTGTACTGACTAGCAAGAATCAAGAGGCATTTATTTAATAGAGTTTCATTATGAGACGCAAACATGAGTGGTTGGCATAGTTACGTTGCCTTTAGATGATAGGATGTCCCTCACTTGCTCTCAGTGCACCGACCCTCAGCTACCCTCAGAGCAGGAGGCTGGTGCAAAGATTTGCTCTCGTGCTCGTACCTTACGAATGATTCCGCCACATTGTGCAGTTTCTCCCTAGGGACAGTTGTACCATCAATTGGACATACAATTGTGTTGACAATTGTACAGACAGACAATTGTGTTGACAATTGTACAGTCAGTTGTACAGACAATTGTGTTGACAATTGTACAGTCAGTTGTACAGACAATTGTGTTGACAATTGTACAGTCAGTTGTACAGACAATTGTGTTTACAATTGTACAGACAGTTGTACAGACAATTGTGTTGACAATTGTACAGTCAGTTGTACAGACAATTGTGTTGACAATTGTACAGACAGTTGGGCAGACAATTGTGTTGACAATAGTACAGTCAGTTGTACAGACAATTGTGTTGACAATTTTATACAGTATAGTGGGTTCTCATTGGTACATTATTTCTGAGTATAGTGACAATTTGAGTCCAATGTCGAACATCAGCTGCCCAGGTAAGTGAGGTGATGGTGTTACAGTGCACTGCTGGAACACTGAGAGCAGAACGGAGGTTCGATCCCCTTCCAATTCAGTTTTTTTATTCATACCAAGTGACATTCGTCAGCAGCAGGGGATCGAGTACATTCGAGGTAGCACAGGCGTAATTTTTCAACAGATGCAATCGCGTCTCAAACGAAATTTCCACATTTCACCAAAACACATCTTCGGATTCGAGAAGTTGTTGCTAAAGTTTCCTCGCTCGTTTTCACCAGCACAAAATCCTCCAGACTTAATTTGAAGGAGTCGCAACTTCAGGTAGGGTGAAAATTTTACGTTGTGCCAAGCAAAAAATGAGAGTTGCATTACTCTTACTCTCGATAGCTTAGATATTGCTTTCCATCATGAGAGCAAGGTTTAGTTTGAAGACATATGAACGCTGCATGATATGGAAGTTAACTCAAACGCTCTAGTATTGAACTAATAATTTTGACAGCTACACTTACAGGATCACCTTTCCCGTCTTATGTCAGTATGATTTTCTGACGCTCAATTTCTATAACTAACACTAACTAGTTTGGGATCTTACAATAATTTACATAACTTACACCCTAACGTCATTACAACTGGGAGATATGAATTAAGTCTACGATGAAAGTCCGCCTCATTTCATGACTGCCATTGGCATACAAATTCGGTAGACTAGAAAAAAAAAGGCTTCAAGTTTTGGTAGATCGAAATAGGAATTCATAAGTGACGAACAAATTCTTCCAAATAATAACAAAGTATCTTGCTCCATGGAAGTTGTATTGTCTTATTTAGGAAAAAATTGCACATGCAAGACGTGCAACTAAAGTGATAAATATTTCAGTCCAGAGTTAGTGTGACCGCCCGCGACCGAACTTAACTTCACTGCAGCACTAATTAGTGAGAATCTTCAGTAATACTAGAAACATGAAGCAAAAACTTAATTGAGCGAAAAGTTCCAAGATTAAGAACTAGAAACGATGGAAACGTACATACATCAAATCGACGATTTCAACCCGAACTCCAGCCCCCACACGCGTGGCACTACAACACCTCCACTGCTACCTACACAACTCAGTCTGTTTTGCCGACCATCACCGCTTTCCTGAAGATTGTTTTGAGAGTTTTGAGGAGCGCAACTCCCCAGCGATCGCTCGCGCCTGCCCTCACACGGTCGTCTCGTAGTCGACACACACGAGGGCCGAGGGGACGGGGGCGCGGTGTCAGGAAGCGCCGTCCGGGGGGAGCAAGAAATCTTCGGGGCTGCTCGGCGGCTTCTTGCCGCTCGGGGTAAAATAACTACTGTTGTTGCTCAGCCTACCGATGCTGCCACCAAAGTCGTTGATGTTGTTGGTCATTAGCTTTTTCTTCTTCTTGTTACCTTTCGACTTTTTGAGCTTCGGTAAAGAATCGAAGCTATTGGACTCATGCATGGGCTGCTTCCGAGGTGGACGACGTCGAGTAACTACAGCGATTAACAAGATAAGCAAGGCTAGGAGCATCGTCCCTGCCACGACAACAGTCACCCAAGGTAAGGCCACAAGTATGCCGCACGCAGCAGCAGTCTCGTCAGCGTGTGAGGGACAGTCTGGTATTCTATTGCACATCAGCTCCTGAGGTAAACAGGCGCTTATTTCAGGACATCTGTGAGGGCACCCGACAGACGGGGCTGTCAGCGACATGGTCACCGGGCGCCACACAGAGATCCAGTTCACCACAGCGCGAGTAGAATAATTTCCAGTGTATTCTACTATCAGCGCACGAGAAGGTTCAATAGGACCTGTCCTGTTATACAACGGTCTTCTCTCCCATCCACTGCTGAAAACCTGAGCTTTGGATTCTCCAGGTTCTGGACAAATAGAAGCCAGTGGAGACAAGCTACCGACTCCATATACGTTAATTCTGGACCCTAGAACACAGTTTCTTTCTGTAGCAGCAAAACCGTCAACTCGTAGAAACAGAAAGCCACCATCTGGAGGGGTTATCAGTCGGGGTAGGGAGTCGCAAGGGTTGGCGAGTCCACCTGCGCCAACAGTGAAGTTGCCATGCGGGATGTCATACCTTCTGTGATCTGCGTAACACCCCGGGCTAAACTCGGCATTGGTCGTCGGCGCCACTAGCTCATACTCTCCTTCAAAGAAATAGTGAGTGTAGTCATCCCTTGGCGTCATATGAGGCACGTTGAATATTAGAGATACTCTGGAAGTGTAGGACATGATCGTAATGGGTCGATTGATGTCACACAGGCAAGCGCGTCTCAGTGGCACGCCAGGCCACAAATCTTCAGCTATCCAGATCGATGGATAGTCGTCGGTTCCTCCATTGGAACACTCGTGGCGGTCCGACGTTCCTTGACGAAGAGTGCGACAGTGATCGCCCATGTACGAGCGTAGCATTCTGATTGAAATGAGCTGATTGTGACCGGCCTTGAACGTATAAGTACAGCGAAGCTTTTTCTGGCCTCCTCTTCCAAAATAGAACACATCTCTAGGAGATGCAAACAATCTGTCAGGACTAACACCAAATGTGCGGTCGCACGTGTTGCCACTTTGGGTACTCAGACCCCATTGCCGTCTCCTCACAAATTCAAACCTCGCCAGAAATTCAATGTGACTAGCAATCGTTCCCTCGGCATAATGCAGCGTTATGGTCAAAAGCGGCGAGTTACTTATATAACTATCTTCAGGTAAGCACGCAACAGAAGCTCCGCCACCGCAAACTTTAGGGTATTTCTCCGTTTGGCAGACGCTTGCTAACATGGTAGTGTTTGTAGTAGCTCCATCGTGAATGGTGAGGGTGTTGGTACAACGGGCTGGTTTAGGTATTTCTTTGTGTATAACATGACGATAGTGAAGGAAGGACAGCCATACCACTTCACCGATCCCGCCAGATAGCCTCCAGGTGCAGCTCGTGTTTGGCAGGAGGGAATGTTCGGGCGCCTGGACGTACCCGGACCTCCTGCCGCTGCTGCGCATCTCCCAGGAGCAGGGCACGTACGGCTCTCGAGTCTCGGCCAGAACTGGAGGAAGGACCGGCACGCTGCTGGGTCTGCGAATGTAGGCCGTCGAGTCACTGTCGACGAACATAATTTCTACGTCGAATTGGAAACCGTAAATTTTCCGTCTAGGAGAATCTTGGAATGGGAAGTCAAAGGGTGAGACATGGAACAGAAGAAGGATGTTCGGTCCACTGGCTGTGATGGAGCTGAGAGGACCTCCTTTGCAGGCTTTGAGCAACACTGGCGCATCAGTAGTGTTGCCGTCGTGAATAACGATGTAGTCTTGCAGCACATCGCAGTTTTCTGCCAGAGCCAACTTTCTGTCTCTTTTGACGTGGGGAGCATTCTTATCTTTTATGTACACCAGATGGGGATTGTCTTGCTTGAGCCTCACGAGAGCCACTTTTCCAGGAGGTGCGTGGGTTTGATGGACTTTGTACTGACACGTCAAGTTGCGGGGGTACATGCCCGGGTAATTCGGTGACTGCAGCTTGCAGTTTTGTTGATCACAGTCGTCGAAAAACTTATCACAGTAAGTTCTTCTCACGGTCTTGCCCAAATAATAAGGACGATAAGGCGGTCCGTACCGCAAAACAGCTTGGTTCTTCTTGAGAAAGCGGTAAGAGAGTCGCAACAGAACAGCTTCCTCTGAGTTTGGGCCTCCTTGGTTCTCAGCCTCTGGAGTCTCGGTGTAGTTGAAGACCCTGAGGAGGAGCGCCACGGCCGAGGTCTCGGAGTAGTACACGTTGGAGCCCCACGAGGTGCCGCACCAGTACCCTGCCCCCAGCGGGCGGCTCGGCTCTGCGATCTGCATGTGTCCGTCGGGGCACCCCTTCTGGGTGTGCGAAGTGAACCTGCAACCCAAACAAATTATTTCATTAATAGCAAATTAGGTTTTAGTTACGAAAATGAATGATACAGAGAGGGTTACGTCAGAAAGAGCTATGGGCTCTCCCTCAGATCAACAATGGCTTAGTGACGTTTGTGCTCATGAATGGCTGTCCTACTCTTGTAATAAGAAAAAGATTCATTTTTTTGGAAAACTAGGCTTTGGTTACGATTAATGGATGAGGCGTATACAGCGAGGCTCACATCGGGAAAACCCACGGGCTTTCTCAGATCAACAATGGCTTGGTACTAATTATTCGTTGTCCCACACTTGGGATAAGAAAAAGAGCAAAACGCCTGATGCGGGGTACGTGCGGTCGCAGGGAACCCTTCCTTACCGAGCTGACGTTGACCAGTGGGCAGCACACATTGCATATGGCCTAAAAAGGCCATCTGAATTAAGCTCAGCTTGCCAAAGTCGAAGAATTTCATAGAGTATCAAATTATTATTTCATGATTGTCTTGTATTTAATGTCTGACAAAAGAAAGTTATTGCTCCCCTTAGCCGCACAAGTAAAAGATGGAGTAAAACTTTGCTCTATTTGCTATTTATTGTCTGCGTTGAGGCTGGAGCTAGATGAGAGGAACACAAGCTAATGATGGTTATTCCCTGTCATGCCACTTAAGAATTGAAGTTCATCGTCAACAACAGTCTAACTCCCAGTTGGTATCAATAGTCGTTGGCCTATCCAAAAAAGTGTTCCATAAAACATAATGATGAACAATCCAAAAATTTTCCCGATAAAGTAATCCGCTCAGAAATTGACCGCTTGTCCTGCAACTGCAAGACTTGCCAAAGACTTGTCTAACCTACCAAAGACTCATCTGACCTGCCAAAGACTTGTCTAAAATGCCAAAGACTTGTCTAACCTGCCAAAGACTTGTCTGACCTACCAAAAACTCATTTGACCTGCCAAAGACTTGTCTAACCTGCCAAAGACTTGTCTAACCTACCAAAAACTCATTTGACCTGCCAAAGACTTGTCTAACCTGCCAAAGACTTGTCTAACCTGCCAAAGACTTGTCTAACCTACCAAAAGCTTGTCTGACCAGCCAAAAATAACTCTCTGACCTGCCAAAAACATTCCTGGCCAGCCAAGACTCCTCTGACCGGCCAAAAATATCTCTGACCTGCCAAAAATATCCCTGGCCTGCCAAGACTCCTCTGACCTGCCAAAAATATCTCTGACCAGCCAAAAACATCTCTGACCTGCCAAAAACATCCCTGGCCTGCCAAGACTTGTCTGATCAGCCAAAAACATCCCTGGCCTGCCAAGACTTGTCTGACCAGCCAAAAACATCCCTGGCCTGCCAAGACTTGTCTGACCAGCCGAAAACATCCCTGGCCTGCCAAGACTTGTCTGACCAGCCCAAAAGATCCCTGACCTGCCGAGGCTGAAGCGATCGACGCTGAGCTGCACGAGGTTGCCGTACTCTAGGCCGGAGGCGATGAAAGTGAGCTGGCAGAAGTGCGGGATGGCGTCCTTCGGCGGCCGTGCGATCTGGATGCTATACGTCATGCCCACGCGGCCGTAGTAGGTACGGCTGCACGCTGCTCGTACGCAGACGGCCAACATTTGCATGAGAAACGCACGCCAGGAATTGGTAGCAACACAGAAATGCACGTCAGGAATTGTTGGTAACACAGAAACGCACGCCAGGAATTGTTGGTAACACAGAAACGCACGTCAGGAATTGTAGGTAACACAAAAACGCACGCCAGGAATTGGCATTAACACAGAGAAGTCTACGAGCTGTGTACGTCACAAGCAGGTTGTTGAACTAATTTATTTCTGTTTTTCTTCCCTAGTTTTCGCCACAGTTCATAGAGCGCCAACGTCATGAAAAAAGGAGTTATTCATTTTTCAACTGATGCGCTGTGCGAGTATCAGCAGAAGATGACTGATGGTAAAAGTATCTTATGAGGAAAAATCATCTCTTTCTTTTCGTCTTAAAAAAACGGGTTATTGAATGAACTGCAAAAAATGGAAATTTAAAGTCTTTTATATTAAATGATGCATAGCTATTCTCCGGCAGTTAGTTCATTTTCTTTTCAGAAAAAATGTTTTTGAGCACATTTGAAGTACTAGAGGTATCATTCGTGACCCCTGGCTTTCCTGGTATAACAGTACACATAAAAAACGTGAAGAGAACAAAGATAAACTGTTCAGAAACCTAAAACGCCAACTGTAGCTCGCACTGAAGTTCCTGCTGAAGCTGCATGAGAGGATCTGTGTATTATTATTGAGTTTATGTAGGATTCTGAACTGAAAAGAGACTCATACGCGTTCCTAAAATTAACGTAGCTACTATTTGTTAGAAATATAAGCCGTTCACCATAGTCTTCCACTGAAAGTTTTTCCTCAAAGAAATCAATGGAGTTAGGAAATTCAGAACGCTGAAGTGTAACGCATTGCTTAACAAAGACGCAAGAAACAGAATATGGAAGAAATATTGACATTAATCTAACTACTCAAAATGTAAGAGACTTCAGGCAAGACACATTCATCCAAATAAAGAGAGGAAACAAATTAGAACGACTCACTATCGCGGCGTAGCTAGCGAGGGGGCGAGAGCCAGAAAAAGTCTCAAAACCAAGGTAATCTGAACTGAGACTCTGTATGGGGACAGCATCGGTGAGAGAAGAGCGTTTAAGGAATAAAAACGGAATGTAAAAAGATGATCACAGTGGGGATGATCTCCTGGTGCTCGCCACGGTGCAAGCGAATGTGCGCTCACTAAGCAAAAACAAAGAAGATTTGTTCTCATAAAAAGAACCGCTGGGCAATCCTGGAGAAAAGAAAGGAAAGTAGCTCCGCGTAGATGCTACAGTTCGGACACTCAAGTAGTTTTGTTCGTGTTGTTTGGACATTAGGGAGGCAGGAAAGAAATACGTGAGCAATTTGTCTTTGATTTTGATGAGGGATTGCACATCGCTTAGTTGAAGCTATGATGAAAGAATTATAGAGTGCAAGTAAAGGCGAGCTCCTCTGAGTTAATACAAGGATGATGTTTAGTAAGTATATTGAATGCACAACCAGGTTACGCCTAATTTTGCAAGCGAATGCTTCCGATGGAAAAGAGAGAGAGAGAGTGAGGTAGAAAAAGCGAGAAACAAAGTGGGCGGCCAGTGAGAACATCGAGAGCATGCAAGAAGCGGAATGATATTTCAGTGCTCATTGTGGAGGAGGAAGAAAACCAAATGATGTTCATGTAACTCTGTGTTGGAATTATTTACTCATAAGGGGGTTGAGATGGAAATAACTTTAGAGAGAGTTCTTGTTCTGGAGTTTTCCCTGTGTAAGTCCTAATGTAGCTAAAATAATTCGTGGGAACTCAAAAAAGTTGATTTAAAGTTGAAAATGCGTGTTCAATTAATTTGGAAAGCGCAATAAGGTTGCGGTTCCGATGTAGCTCATAAATTCTGGGATTATCAAAGGAAACAAAGACCGGAATGTGGCGTAAATAACTGTATCACGAGTACTTGTTCCTTAGCCTTAATTTGAGCATATAGTGTGTAAAATTTTTGCTAATTCTCATGCAAGATTCATATTAGCGAAGCTGGGCGTTATCGCGATTATTAATCCCTATAGTTTATCGCGATAACGATTTCAGGTTGTCGGTTATCCGATAATTTTTTTTCCCGAGTTATCGATTTATCGGTATCGCCGATACTTTTGGTTTCAAACTATCGATAATTTCAGTTTTTCCCGCTGGGATTCGACATGACGGGGCGGGACGAGTTCGGGACAGGAACTATACGTGTAGGATGTACGTGTTATGGTGTAATAAGGTTGTCCTCTTTTGCGGCCTTTATGATCAAAAGTGTGGCCTCATGTGGATTGGGACACCTGGCAACCCTGTATGTGAGACCGTGACGACACGTTTTCAGTTCGTATTTAGCTCCTCTGATCGTTGGATGTGCATTTAAGTCCGTCTTGTTTCAGGTCAAACTTGCATTATATTAATTAATTGAAAATATGAGTGATATAGAGGAACTTAGTGACAGTGATAGGACAGGATTATTAGTAGACAGGATAGACATAAATTATTTTTTTATAAAAGTTTTCAAAGACTTCTTTTTTTTCCTTGATTTTCCTGTTTTCTAAGATAAAAATTAAAAAAAACATTTCGATTGGTTTTTTATTTAAAAAAAAACCGTTATCGCTAGTATCGGAATTTTGGATCTATCGGTTATCGATTATCGGCGATAAACTTTTCGCCTATTATCGGTTATCGGTTATCGCCGATAAGGTTTTCGTTATCGATTTAACGGTTATCGCGATAACGTTTTTTCGTTATCGTGCCCCCCACTGCATATTAGTTACTTTGTTAAGCCTATTCTCGCACGTTAGTGTCATACATTATCAGTTTCACGTAGTGTATATATATATATATATGAAAGCACAACTTTCAGCATGTGAAGCAGTGATGCCACATTGTCTTGAGACAGTTGGAAGCAGCCACGATTGGACTGTGTCACTTCACCTTTTTGGTGTGTGTGTGAAGAAGACACCACAGCATGACAGCTGAAACTATGGGACCGGATACGGTCAGAAGACATAGTTACCTGCCGGCTATGGCTAACTGAACCCAACAAGGACAATCAGAGCGGTCAATAATTGTTGGCCAAATGAAGAGCGGCGAGAGTAGCTGGATGGGTCGAGTTTTATTGAGATGGTGTGGCTCGGTGATAGTCTATTCGCTGATTGTGGAACAGTGTCGAGGTATCTAGGTGTCTCGAAGGCTTTTTTGTTAACGACTCCACACACCTAAGATAAATAGAAACACACCAGCAGCACAAGGGACTGTATGTAAAGCAGTAAACTGTGTTGACTGCTGGGTCTGTATTGTCTTAAAACTGCGTCACTGGACATTTTCAGTTCGTGTTAAAAAAGAAACAACTAACCACAGCATGGCAGCTGAAACTATGGAAGCCTGAAAAAACGACAATGGAGCCAAATGGAAGCCTGAAAAAGACAATTTTTGTTTACGACTACACACACCTAAGCGATATATATATACACACACCAGCACTAGGACTGCACAGTGCAAAAAGTAGGCAAGATCTTACGTGTGCAGTCGGGCGGCTCGTCACTGCCATCCTCGCAGTCCCTGACGCCGTCGCAGTAGCGGTCGAGGCTGACGCACTGCACCTCGCTGCGACACGGCCACTCTGCCATGTTGCACCGCGTCTCCGGAGCTCCCGGCAGCCCCGCCGCCCCGCTCAGCAGGCCCGCCATGGACACGTACAGCCACAGCCAAGGATTCATCCGCCACTTATTGGATGCGTAGAGCCACAGCCAAGGGTTCATCCGCCACTGCATCTTATGGCGCGTTGTTGATGGAGTTAGCGAGTTAATGCATGGATTCTAAGAGTGAGCGACGATTGTGGTAGGGGGAGAAGGAGTCTTAGTCACAAAAGCTTCGTAATTCATAGTTTGTTGTTAGGAGATTGATGGAACGTAAGGGCAAATAGATAGGCGATGCTGATAACCAATTTATCTCTCGTTCATTGCGAATGATAGATTAGATAAAGTAGAATTTTTTCTTGAGTTTCTAGTTTGCTACCAGAAATATTTGAGCCCATGTACGAAATACTCCATTTCTGTTTAAAACATAAATTTTAGAGTCTCCCCCAAGGAACGTTCATTGGAGCGTTACGAGGAGCTGAGGTGTGGGCGTGTGAGCGTGTGGCGGCATCCTGAGCTGTCCATCGGGGCGACTCTTCTCAAGTGAAGTCTTCTGCCTGGAAATTAAACGTTCCACGTGAACATCAAATTGCAATAAAATTATTAATTAACATTCAGTGATTTTGGGTCAGCTCAATTTGTATATAATTAGTAGTCACAACGCAAGAATAACCGTTGTGTTATTTATACAACTCACTTTGTAAAACAATTTGATTTATGCTGAAGACGCATTGCTGAAGAGAACCTTCTTTGAACACAAATCTTCACGAAAATTAGATTATCCTCCCTAGCCTTATAAAATGCGCTTCACAGACGAAAGAGTAGGACACTATTTCGTGTGGAATTATGGGAACGGTATATTTATATACAAGTGTGCTCTCACACATGATTTTGAAAGAATAGTGTGAAACAAAATATAAGTTAAAGAAGATAGTTATAGGTACTGAAAAAAGGATAGCAATGAACTGAAAAAAGTTGATCCATGACAACTACAAAAAATTCCCATATAAGGAAGAACAAACTAATCCTCAGCTCAGAACAAACCATCACGCGTTGATAAAGCCTTTCAGGGGCTAAGTAGAGGAAGCTATTGGTGTATTATTCTTGATAAGTTACAAACACTTGACGTTCATAAAAAGTAAACTGCAACGAAGAGGAAATGTTTAACTTCGGAACAGTTTGGACCCGAATCTAAGGACTTTTGTTTAGCGTTTAATTGGAAATGTATGACGAAGCTAACTCAGCAGCAGCCATGCGAGTGTGGGTGATGATGAATGAATGAATGAGCCGTGGATGAATGCCTCACTTTGAAAGCGCGTCATGGCCGCTACAGCCCTGATGTGACGGCAGGATTTGGTCGGGGCAAAATTGAGGTGTCTCTCACACGTTGGGTTAGCGTTCAAATCGCCTTTCGTTTGAACAATACCTCAGCAGCGTCCAGGGAACAAACGTGAACAGTTGCCCCTCCAGGCCTTTCCAGCAGTCGAACGCTAGCGAAGAAAGATGCAAAATCTTAATACTGGCATTTGTAATTCTATGTCAATTGATGCAATGAAACTTGCCGTGTATTTGTGTCCACGTTCCACGGGGCGGTTGAGAAGGAATAAAAATACTCTCTCACACGGACAGGATAATTAGAAGCATTGTGATCAGTCTCCTTGTGCTAATTGCGGCGGCTGCTCTGCAGAGCGAGGAGGTCCGGTCATTTGGTCGCTCGTACCTCGTGCACCGCAGACGTCCCCCCACTCTCGGCGATAACAGAACATGTTGGGGATCTCTGCTGTCTACGGATAATATTGATAATGTAATTTTTAAAACTAAAACGAAGATATCGTAAAAATTGAGCTGCACTTTAGCTTACTCTCGGCAGTTAGAAAACATGCTGGGAATCTTTGCCGTATACCGATAATATAATTTTACAAACTGACTTCGAAAATGTCATGAAATTGGAGCTGCACTTTTGCTTCTGCTTTTGCTTTTATGATGCTGAAGTGAATGGAGAACCTCCCAATAAAACTTAATAGCGCGTTGTACAGGAATGAATCCAGAAAGATTTTTGAGAGCAATATGTTTAACATCTCCTTTCCTAAGATTAATTTTGATCATTATAATTTCGAATGAATTATTTTGTGAATTAGAAAGATGCTGAAAAGTTGCAAATTTTTTTCTTCACACCGATTTCGTACTGCAAAGGACTGAACAGTTTTCCATATGTGTGGCGAAGAATGACTTAAGTTAAAAACGGCTCTAAATTGAACAGAAGCATGAAATTTGCGGCTCGTGTGAGGCAGCGCAGAGAGGAGCCGCTGTGGCCGCAACTTCAGGCGGACTACGGCGGCTCACGTCACGCCAAAGAGCTTGTGAGACGTTTTGAATTTCACTCGTTCTTCGCAGCACAATCCAAAATTGTTCAGCCCTTTGTGGTGCGAATTCGGTGTGCGGAAAAAAATTTATAGCTTTTTCGACAGCTTTCTAATTTACAAAACAATTCTCATGAAATTGTGGCAAAAATAAATGTCAGCAAAGATGTTAAGTGATGACCAGTGCCAGGCGTACAAGTCTGCGACGCGCGCTGCACTTTCTCATTGTTTCTGTAAATACCGGACTCGTGATCCCTTGATGTGCCTCGAGTGAGCCACGGACTGAACTTTATCAGATGCCGTGACAGTTTCTGCACAGGAACACAACTGTCATGTGTGCAGCAGCTGAATAGCGCTCACATGGCGCTTCTTTACAGAAGAGAAATACTGAAGAAAGATCCCGGTATTCTCTTATCCGTTGAACCGACGCACAAAAGTAATTTCTTCACTCTCGCCGCTGATGCTGATGCTGATGCATCAGTATGGTGTGCAGAAATGCTTCAGAAATGCTAGAGGTGAAGTATTGGGACGTGAGAAGTACAGGAGGTGAAACATTGGGAGTGAATTGCTGCTTCTTAAAATTCCCTCCAGAACTCACGTTTGAGAGTAGAAATTTTTTTCGCAGGGCAGCAGGCAGCTGCATAACGAAGCAGTCAGACGCATCAGAGTTTCATCAGTGCACCATGCAAGGACACTTGCGCCACAAAAACTGTCGTCCAAAACAACGATATAAACACTAATTCAGGTAGCGCTTTTAGGAAAGGCAGGCCCTTGAAGTTCATTTGTGGGTTCCCCTGTGATCCTCAGCTGGTGTGCTCGTCATAGCCGTGTGGTTTAAGGACTTGCCCTTTCGTGAAGGCATCGAGGGTTTGAATCCCGGCGCTAAGTGGCGATTTTCTCCGTTGGGTATGAGAGGAAAATTCGAAGCACAATACCCCACTCTACCCAGGTGTCTGAAATGGGTACCGGTCTTGACCGAGGGAAAGCGTCATGGCGTCCTGTTAATTAGAAGGCATTTGAAAAACCAATGTACAAGGCGATATGTATTAGGCTTGAATTGGAAATAAAGCAACCTTAGATGCCGATGTTTGTTTGTGTTTATTGTAAAAAAAATAGGTTTTAGTTCCTCATGGCATTCAGCACTAGCCTGAGCAAGCAAACTGTGACAGCGCCATCAAAAAAAGGATATTTTATTCCAATCAAGCCTGATACACATCATCTTGTACATTGGTTTTTTTGTAAATGCCTTATAACTAACACCAGGACGCCATGACGGTTACCCCCGGTCAAGCCGGTACCCATTTCGGACACCTGAATAGAGCTCCAGCCATCGTTGAAGAGCTGATCAAGCAGTAATTGATAACACGCAACTGTTGGTCATACGAAAAATCTTTCATTTAACTTTCAAAAACATTTACATATTTGAAATAAGAGAATATTCATGAACGGTTGGCGCTGAGTTTCACTTCGCAAGCCAATGTCGTGCTAGCAAAGCGAAGGTCAGCGCAGGGACACAAGCAAGCGAGCGCTGCGTGACCGGACTGAGAAGCCTAAATTTTGTGCTCTGGACTGCCTAGGCCTAAATTTTGGGCTCCGTTCCTGGCAGATGATGTGCCTGAGGAGCACCAGTGCTGCACACCTCCCTGACGCACCAGTGCTGCACACCTCACTGACGCACCAGTGATGCACACCTCCCTGACGCACCAGTGCTGCACACTTCAATGACGCACCAGTGCTGCACACCTCCCTAACGCACCAGTGCTGCACACCTCCCTGACGCACCAGTGCTGCACACCTCACTGAAGCACCAGTGCTGCACACCTACCTGACGCACCAGTGC
>JACJUY010000227.1:205753-219118 GCA_014220935.1 Platorchestia sp. MABIK | reverse complement strand
CAACACATCCCGAATAAATTACAATTTGGCCCGTGCTCGCTTCTTGAAATTCTTCTCCTCCTCTAAAAAAATTGTTTTAAATTTTAGTGAGCGGATAAGATCAAATTAAGTCATATCCTCGTAATTTCTATTTCAACCTCATCGACAAATGGAGCTTATTGAATCGTTGAAATGTTAGAACCATGATAGTGTAATTGCTTCCATGATTAAAAATTGGAATCAATCATATACTCGAGCTGATGTTTAAATGGCAACATATCTTCTCCAGCGTGACTTAGTGATGGTATGAATAGATTGCAAGAATCTAAACCACGACCGACTAACTACCACCTTTCACTCACTTCATACCACGAGCCTGCCCCGGCCTTGCTGTCATCTCTCGTTAAATACAAAATCCAATGGACGCTCTCAAGGGAATCGCTAGCCATCTTCTAAAGAGCTCCGGCATTCTCAAAAACGGCTCACATTTTTCTGCGGCGCAGTTGAGGGGAAGTGGAAACCGCAGGATGGAGTTCGGGTGCTGCCAGTGGGTGCCTGTGTTGCCAGAGGGTGCCTGCGTTGCCAGAGCATGTTTATGTTGCCATAGTGTGCCTGCGTTGCCAGAGCGTGCTGATGTTGCCAGAGCATGCTTATGTTGCCAGAGGGTGCCTGTGTTGCCGCTTCAATTGACAGGAGCTGTTGGACACCGTATGAGCACACAGAAATTACTCTCCAATTTAGCATTCCTTTCAAAGAGCGCAAACACATGTCTCAATGACCAGGACGGAAATAAACGTAAGGAATTTAGCATTGCTCAAAACTGTCCTGAAATTTGGGTAACGAATGCATGAGTTCGACGCTTTAATTTAAGGGAAATTCTCGGTCGAGAGAATTTAACTGCCCTCGTGTGCGCCCTCTCCCATCGGTGCGTCCGTGAAAAGTGTTTTCGAGATAATTCCCGAGGTATTGCTTCGCAGAGCCTCCTGGAATCAATCTCCGGCTCATTTATTTTCTAGCGGCGCGCCCGATATTTTGACTCTGAAGGATGAAATTGCCTCATTCGAATGCTGGGGGCAGGCTGCCGCGGCGCTTCCTTCTGCAGGCAACGGGACGGCATGGCTGCTGCTGCTGTTGCTTGCGTCGGCTTGCGCTCAACCGTATTGCTTCTTTTGTAGCGAACCTGGTACCACAGTGTTTAGCGCGGTAGAGGAAACGAGGTAGGGTACTCTCTATAAGGGAAAATACACCTCCTCTTGTTCGGCTAGCCGATAAAATAGCTTGATTTCAAACAAACTTTATGACGTCAGCATTGCGACATGACGTTAGGCCAATAGTGGTGTCAGATTTGGGGCTAGGAGTCTTGCCAGATACAATATGAGCGCTGCTATTGGTCCGTTTCCATGACGTCAGCATTACCACACGGTCGACGAAAAAAAGACTGGCTTGACCCTACCTTGCTTCTCCAACCGAGGTGGTGCAGTGAGCGCATCTTACAGCCTTGTATTTCAATGACAATCATAAAATTGTCCATAAGAAATCTATCCACTTACATTTGTGTAGATACAGTATGTCCCACAAAAACCCGAACCGAGTATTTATTTTTTTTAGTAAAACCATCATAAGAATACCAAAAGCATTTAATTTCTAGCAAAATTATCCTTCAAAATTAATTTTTAGAAAAGGTATTGCTGATTATGATGGTATTACTGATACCGGAAAATAAATACTCGGTTCTGAATTTTGTGGGACATACTGTACTGTATATGATACCGGAATAAAATATCAGAATTTGGTTCCGGTATCATACGTACAATATATATGTACATATATCGGTAGTGGATACATTTTTTGTGGACGCCCTGAGTCTATGCCCTCCATGGAACAACCGAAAAAGATCTTTCAAGGATTTTGTACATTGCACAGTTTTCTTCAAGATCACCAATTCCGTAAATCTAAAGCTAAAATTATCACTTCTAAAGCAACCGGTTTTTAATTATAGCTTGTACCTGTGATGAAATGGGAACCCGGATCGTACAGGTTCTCGATAAGCATCAGTTAATTTTAGGAGTTTACATCAGGAACAAATCACGACTCGCATAATAGCGAGTGTTTTATCCATTTCCTCCTGAGTGAAGTGTGTTCGTTTGTAGAATCTACGAATTGATCAGCCGAGGAAAAAACGAAAGGGCTTGATGGTTGTTCCCGGTTTGGAAATGTTTCTCGTTTCCGTCCAGTAATTAGTGTTTTCACATGGAAATTCTTAATTCATGAGAAACAGCATTGTACAGTAAATCCCACGCATAACGCTTCACATAATCTTTTCCAATTTTTTTAACACTCCTGTCTATGCTGAAGCAGCGAAAACGTACATAATACATGTGCTCAAATTTTGAACCGCTTCCCAACATTTGAATTGGAAAAATGTGTCTTATATACATCGTCCTCCATACCTATACTAATGTACAGTTAGTCAATTGCCAACTGTGGATTAATAAATATCGTTCTGTTCCCACCCTGTACATTGGATACTTGAGTACTACACGAAGATAGCTTAAAATTTCCATACCTGCATTGCACATCATTTGTATAGCAGTTTGCTCGGAAATTATTCTAGTTCAAGAAAATTAGACCCGAAATAAGAAAGAAATAGATGCATTCCAACGGGAAGAAATTACCTCGATGATTAGAGTAAAATTCAAATATTACACGCAACGTGAGAGGTGCGAGCCAAGCAGTCAGATCTGCCCTCAACACACACACAGGGAATAGCTCACAAATCTTCAGGAACCTCATATGTTTACCGAGTGCAATGACAGTTTTGAGCTCACCAGTCATCGGCACTTGAAACTTCAATTATGAAATAGATTTCCTCTAAGATTATACAAAAAATTCTTGTCGGCATAAATTAGTCAAACACATTTTGCATGTAAGCATAATTGCTTACGTGACTTTTTCGTTTCCGTCTATTTCTGGGCCCGTAAAGTAAAAGAAATTAATAAAGACACGACAAGTTATCAACAATAGCTGCCAAATGGACAATCCTCTCTTCTGGCGATGAGGATGCTCTGTTTTCTTCTGAAACTAAAAGGCCGTTTACACTAGGGGACATTTTGGCCGTGAGGCGCGACAGTGTATACGAGGCTCATCACTGAGGCTCATATTTGTGTGTGTGTATGCGAAGTTCCCTATTCGCTCTCATCGAATTCATAATGCACGATACTCAAGAGCCTCGCAACTACCGGGGCGAATAGGGAACTTCGTATACACACAAATATGAGCCTCAGTGGTGAGCCTCGTAAACACGTGTCGCGCCTCACGGCAAAAATGTCCCCTAGTGTAAACGGTCCTTTAAGGTAAGAATTTTTAAATAGGAAATAAATTTGTACTGAGGTTACGTTCACACAACTGAATTAAAAACAGCAGAGCTAGGAAATTAAACGGAAACAATGAATGATAAAAGATGAATAAGTTGCGGGAGCAATCCTGGGAGCCTGACACTCTGCAAGTCGCTGATTGGCGACTTCCACCGCGGCCAAGTGGAGGCCAAAGACAAACTTGACTGTTCGAGGGTCCAAGTTCGTCTATTTTTGAACAGGATTGGAAGTCATCATCGGTCCAAACTTTGAAGAGCGGCTACGGCTGGACTAATTAAATTTGGTGGTAGGAATGTTTAGTCTTCTTGAAGACTACGACGACCATCAACGAACGTAAAACTTGGGAAGATAATTCCCCTCATAAAAGTTCTAACTCAAAATTCCGAGCGCTGCTGAAGTATCCGGCCTCGAGAGTCGTGGCAGAGCGACAACAGCGCGTGAGCAGCGTATGGGATTCAGGAAAAAGCCGTCGCTGTCCTCAGAGAACTCGTCGCCACTCACTGGCCCCCGTGAGGACCGTCAGTCTTCATCTCTCGCAGGGACCGCGTCTTGAAATGTAGCTTTTAGCACGAGTATATTTCACGCATAATTTCAGCTGCTGCAACCAAGGGACAAACTGAAAGTCCTATCCGGAGAAAGATCCCTCCACCTACAGATGATGATAGATGCTTTCCATTTCCTGAAAAACAGAAAATGATTTCTTCATTTAGAAAACCGTATTAGTGTATGGCTTAAAATGTGAAAACATGTAATCAGAATCAAGACAATACAACTGATTCTGCTTATTCAAAGGGGTGGTTGTGAGTGAAATGGAGTGATTGAAAATGAGTTTACTTTCAAGTACCGATAAGTTTTCCTATTGAAATCCTCCATCTAATTGACCTCTCGAGTGTAAGAAACACTCTCACAATTTAGCTACACAACTAAAATTTTTAAATTTTGAATTCTCTTGTAAGGCGAAAGAAACAAAGGAAGCCCAATTCTGTACCTCGTATTGTCACACAAAAGTCTTCAAGTTCTGAGGCCACAGTTTCTGAGCGCGCCGGAGAACAACACTGAGAGCACTTGCAACAAATTAAAATGAGTCTTTTGAGACGATCTTCAATGGAAACTCTGAAATAAAAAGCTAAGTACACTCTCTTGGGAGAGCGTTGCCTCAACTATGGTGGACGGTTGTAAAGAATGTACGTTGCTCGTTCTCGCTCATTAGAGTACAAATTAATCTACTTTTGGCTATTTAATTTTTAATAATGGTTTTGAGAACCAACAATTCAGCAGAAGCCAAATATTTTTGAAGGTTTTTCTGCTGAATTTTTTCAGTTCTTTTGTGATTCGATTCAATTTGAGTAGAAAAATTATCAATAACTTACAGAGTTCAGGGAAAATCATGGGGCTTCTTTTACCTTACATTTGAATTTCCAAGATTCCCGTTAAATATTTTTAATTTAAATCAAAACGAAGGTTTTTTTTGCTTTGCATTTGGCAAGTGTCTCTCGGACAAAAATCACGATACGATTGTCATGCGATTACTAAAATCCCGAATATTTCAACTTATAATTACTGGAGTTCAAAAATGCTCCAACTGAATAGTTCATTACTGGACAGCTCAAAATATGAATCCCACTCCACCAGATTGTGCTATTTAATTATGATCTTCATTTTACACATCATTTGTGCTGCAGAAGTGGGACGAGGTGCGATGAACTCCCTCTTTAGGGACTAACTGCCTCCACTGAAATTTAACATTTACTAAGTCTTTAACACAATTGCTGTCTTATCAGATGTTCGTACATAACAAATTTCCCTATTCCTACACCATCTGTGAACTATCTCCAAATTGTCGATCAAATCTAACTAAAGAAGTTTATGGCCGAAACGCATAGAAGCGTTTAGAGTGATTAAAACACAAAAATAATGCGGCTTTCATTGGATTGTGAGAGTGACTTGCTCTGTTGCTAGAGCTGCTCGTAAGTGCGCCGGTCGCTGACTTGATGATCCTGTCGCATCAGTACCTGCATCGCAATGGGGCAACCGTACTGCCTCTTCTGATGGAGTTATTCTGCTAATGGATCAGATTGCATTCATCCCCAGGGTGTTAACGAACGATGACTTCTGTTGAGTTCAATGAAATTCCACTGTTGCACGTAAGAGTTTGTCAGTTCGTTGGTGCAAAATGCGGAAACGTCCTCCGTGAAGGGGTAAGAAACACTGCTGAAATGCCTCTGCTGCGTCTCAGAATCTTGAGAGTGATGCGACCATTTCGCTTATAGAACCGGATATACGTTGAAAATATGGCTTACCAAGGACGATTGAAAACGATGCCACTTTTTATATTCAAAATTTCAAAAACAAGCAATACTGTGATTATAATTTGTAATTTGAAAATTTAGAATTTACTCTCCATTTCTCACTTATATATGAGGAATAGCCGCAGTCGTTATGGAATTCATCAAATGGAAACGAGCGACATAGGAAACATTTCCTCGGTCAAGGATAAAAATATCTGCGTAAAAACATTTGTTGAGAATTCGTTCGAGTTTCCTTCGTGCCGTGCTGAAATTTCAATAATTTGTACGGTGGAAAAAACTCATAACTTCTTTTTACTCTCTTTCCAAACAGCGGAAACAGAGAAAACGACATGCGGTAAATAAAAATTGAATAAAGCCTGTTCCAGAAGCATATTACGGTCGGAAAAGTATGTAAATTTTCATTGAATTCTCTTAAACGCACAGGTGCACCTGGCCATCCAAGTGTCAGGGTGAGAACCCCAAGTTCTCCCGAGAAACTCGTCCCTGTTCCCCCACGCCTCCACCTCTCAATCAAGTGAGGCAAGCACGCCGCCGAAAATCAAACAAGCTCTGAGCTTCGTTGCCCTCAAAGATTTTTTATTTTTGCCGGTAGTTCTCAGAAATGTTTGCTGGAAGATCCGAGGGCTTTGTTTTTCTCATGGATGCTGGGGAAGAAGGCAGCAACTACTGGAAAGTATTGTTTTCTCACAGCTTTTATCGAGGCAGGTGAACGTTGCCGTGAACGCAACGCAGTCGTCTTGAAAATTTTTTGAGTGGCTGCTAAACCGTTGCTGTTTGTGAATATTGTTCTTATCGAAGCCGTCATATTTGCAGTACCTGAATACCACCAAAAAATTCACGACAACATGAGCCTCCACATCACGATGTCGTCGTCTGAAATCAACAGATAAATAAATCAATGCCATAGTAGCTTATTTCGAAGTATTTGTTGGATAATAACTAATACTTAGAAAAAAGAGGTCATTTTGAAGGCGTTGTCGATTTCAGACTGCGTGTTTCTCTTTGTTTTGTTCCGCAGAGTATTTTATGCTCGGAAATTGATGTACCCTTCCAGGTCATCATGGCAGCATCGTCGCATGAGACCAGTCCGCCCCTGTTACTTCAGCTCGCAATTCTCGAGTGGCCCTCAAGCCAAAATATGTTTTGAACAAAAGAATGTACCTGAAATTTCAACACTTCCAATGAGCCCCCGTCGCATTTTCTCAAAAAATAGTGTTTAAATTTTGTCTCTTAGGGAATTTTGATCTTTTCATTTCCATGAGAGTGCTCATTTCCGAATATTTAGCTTTGATTTTTCCCTCAATTAGTCTTTAAAAAACGTGTTATATGATTAGAGATGCTTCTGACTGAAATGAATGTAAGACCACGAGTGTGGGCCGAAGCTGTTCAACCTCTTTTTTATTACTCCTCTTCTTGATTTGAAGTTTTGCTGGTCTTTCCAAATTGAAGCCTGGATTGTGTTCTTAAACTCTAATGTTTTGCTTGTTGTTTTGGAGGGAAGTTTCACTCATTTTCTTATTTTGAAGTTTGTTTGAGTTGTCTTTTTGAATTGAAGCTCGGGGCCTTCATGCTCGGGTGAGGCACGGAATTACTAAATTATGCAGAGATTATATATACATCTATGCCACGGGTTTTACATGAGAAACTCCTAAAAATTATAATCTATCATTCGTATGATGAAACTCAGCGTTGATACTTAGCATTGCACCGAGAAATCCTTAGCCTAATAATGAAGTTCCTCCACCTAGGCTGCAAAACTGCTTTCTGTGGGGCACTTTAATCGCTACACTAACTCTAGGAGACCGAGCTCTTCTAAGTGCTGCTCTTCAAAGATGTAGCCAGTTTTCAGCATCAGGGCAAGCCCTGATGGATTGCCCAATTCGTTGTAAAGATTTGCGGCTTGTTGCGGTGCCGTGAAGAACTTCAAGGGATCTTTCATAATAACTTTACGGCCATCATTCCAGATGCCGTGGCGCCTTCGCTAAGCAGAGCTTGCGGAGCGCCGGAGCCGAATTTGAATGAGTGCTTCTCTTGTGCACCCAATTGCGGGCATCTGGGGGCCCTGCAGCACTGAAATTGTGGTTGTACTCTCGCAAAATTTCCTACTTATTATCTGTTCATCTGTTGACGAGGATTTCAGTTGATTTAGACCGAGTCCTTGATGTGTGTGTGTATTAAAAATTTTAATACGTGAAAAACAGTCATTCATTCTTGATCGTATGTTTCCGGAAAAATGTTGTTATTTTTGTGCTTTGTCACGAAAATGTAAAAAATGCCATAAAGCTCCTGCTCACAAACATTCCAAAGCTCCTCATTCCATAAAGCTCTTTAGAAATTTATTTAAATTTTGAAAATTTATTAAACTGAGCTCATGCAAGCAGTGGTTGCCAAATACAATAACAGTGTTCAGGGTGGCCTCCCTGCCCCCCTGACCTCAACCACTGAGGCGTGACTGCCTGCCGCAGCAGCACACCTGCTGCGTGTCTCTCGCTGTCATCCGCAGGAGGTAACTTATTTTGTTTGATGAGGCTACTTCACTTTTTTTGTGTTCCGCGGGTTAATTATTTGTCCCGTGTTTATGGAGTGTTTATTTAGCGTAATTATTATTCACCTTGATCGATCTGCCATTTGAACCCACACATGCAATTTGATAATTCGTGATCTTACATTTCTTCTTTGCGAGTAAAAGAATACTCTGATTAGAAACACGGTAAGAATTCCCCATGAAATTGTCTTTCGAATGAAATTCGACTTGATAAATTTGGAGCATATTCTATGGAACGTTCCGTTAAAAACAGGAGGACTCCATGCCGTTGTTCTGTCTGGTGTCCAGTAGCCCGGCGTGAGAGGGCGCGGCGGCGGTGCGGCAGGCATTGCAGGCCCGCAATATCTTCTTTAGAAGAAGGTAAAGAAATTTTAAAAACATTGGCGCTGCTTTCCGTTGCTGTGCATTCATAAGCCGTACATCTGGAACAAAAAAACTGAACAATATTTCTTTGGGTGACACACGAGAGATGAATAAAATGCCTAGAGCATTTTTATATCTTGCCTCGTTTCTGCTCAGCGTGAAAGTATTCGAATTTTGTTGTACCAGAGGTACTTTCATTTTAAGGAGAGATTTTCAACTCATTTTTTTCAGACGAAGAGATATTTTAAGTTCTACATAAAGTCAAAATGCTTGAATTCTTCGTTTTAAGAGCTAAAACAGACAGCTGACCGTGGCATCAGTTACAACAAGCACCAAAAACTTCAAGTTCTACACAGCGAAAAGTGAGGGAGTAATTTGATGGCTCGGTAACTTCTCCCTCAGTAACATCTACTGTAAAAATATCTGGCTTGCTAGTAGAAGTAATAAAGCTGTAAAATTTGCTCGTTATGTCTCACAGCCATTAGGGTTCTGGGTCTAAAGTCACTTATTTCATGTGGTATGCTGAGCTTAAATTGAAAAGTGTGAGGACTAGAAAAATATCTAGGACTGCCTGCGCTAACTTGTGTTGTAGGCCAACGTTTTCTAATGCGCAGAGGGCTGGTGAGGCACTTAGTAGGGAGCCTAGCTTTTTGATGTATACAATTATTGAAATGAAGCAGATTTTCAAACGATGTTAATTCGCCTCATACCCTCTCTTTTTTAAGATGGAAAAAAATAGGATTTAGTATAGAACTATGTAAAAATAAAGCACAAATTAGTCTAAGGGTGTAAAAGTAACTAAATCTTATTAATTTTTCGCGTCAATTTTCAAACGAGGTGAATTTTATTGCAGCATTCCCGTCCGCTCGGATGTGTTAGGCTGCTGCAAGTTGTGTGCAGAGCTGTGTGCTGGTGCTTGTGTAGTGTACATTACATTGTGTAGTGTACATTGCATTGTGTAGTGTGTTGTGTTTATTACATTGTGTCGTGGAGATTACATAGCAGAGCTGTCACCAGAACGCGAGATCGAGTCCTTTACGGGAGCGAAGCGTCGCTTTCCCTTCCGCATTTTTGAACGCATTTCCAGCCCCGCCACTTACCTGCTGCCAAAACTACAATATTATTCTGAGCGCTCGTCTGGCGAATAACGCAATTTTAAATGAATAACTCTAAGCATTTTGTGCGGTAAGCGGGAACTATTTGATTGCTTTGGAATTTGAATTGCATTCGCTGGGCGCAGAAGTGCCACGCTTCCTGGGAGTGAAATACTTTGTCCCGTGTTAAGTCAATGTATTTCGTTGGCTTTGAACTTAGTTAAAGTAAAAAACGTTCAACATTCATATAAAATTTAAACTTTTGTTTTCGTTCTACTCTAATTGCATTTTTTACAGTACATTTGTTCTCGTCGGCGTTGCTTCTCTTCCGTACAAGAGACATTAAGGTGCCGCATGCAGCAAGTCTGCTGTGCGCATGGTAACAAACTTCGCGTGAAATGCCATTTGCAGTTTATCTTGGGAAAATAGCGCGATGAACTTAAACTGCGTTAGAAAAAGTTTTGGGTCGGTGTCTCATTGGAAAGAATGATGCTGTAGAACAACATTTTCACGAACTCTTTTTTCGGTATGATTCCATTTACCGTAGCTGCCGGACGCCAGCACGGCATTGTCTGCAGAGAAGGTATACAAGATTCGATGCAAGGACCCCATATAAATAGGACCACAACACAAGTACGTGCAAAATACCCCAATTTGGATGATGACATCTTTAAGCGCCCGCATTGCTTCAAATTATGGTGCCTGCAAACGTGTCTAATTGTAGCAGAAGTTTCTGTTTGATTGATGCATTTGATGCAGCCCACCATTTTTGTTGAGAACAATCGAGCTGAGTCGATGTATGTTTTTAGTATTTAAATATGTTGTAAAATTAAAATAAGTTTAGAATTATACCTGCTGCATCTTCGATCGATTTCATGAAGGAGAGTTTCTAGAGAAGTGATGGCTTCCAAGCACGACATTTTTGCCCGTGGAACCTCTTCATGATTCCAGTTGTTTGTGCGTGTATGTGTTGCTGCTTTGAAATATTGCGACCCAGAACCTGGTGAAGACATTTCCTATGGAACTTAGTTCACAACTGCAACGGAATATGAGACGTGATTACTGCTAAAACATTACTCCCTCGTTTGCTTCTACCTCTGTACGAAGGCTCAGTAAAAGACATTCTGCACTGAACATCAGAATATCCAGCACTCAGGTTTAATCAGAGCCATGACCCACTCTTGTCATGCCCCATTTCTAACTTGTTCAAATCGCACACTAGGCAAGTTTTGCGGCCCGGGGCGGAGTTGAGAGTTGCAACGAAGGTGTCGAAAGCGCAGTGAGTGGCATGCCTGGCTAACTTGGTGTGATCAGGCTATAACTTCTGAGGGAAAATGTGAATGTGAGCCACGGCAGAATACGCCCAGCGAGATGCGCCCAACTTGCTGCGGTCGCAATGCGCTCTGGAGAGACGACTTGAAGAAGACATCTTCCGCCAACTTGTGACTGGGACTTTGTGCGCTGCGGAGCTCTCTCCTTTGTGACTTGAGGGACGCAGTTGCGGCAGTTCTGATGTGAGCTAACGCATAGAATGGTGCTGAGAAATTACAGAGAAGCACGCTGGTGGCACCGATTTAAGTTCGTGTTTTTTACTGGTATCTCTCATGACTTATGCAACAGAAGATCAGCAGCGCTTGAGGTTCCTAAAGGTATACATGGTACCCTGATGTTCTTTTGGCCTGTATAAGGGGCGCTAGACTCGCACACTCAGCCGCTGCGTGTGGCAGTTGAGTGATCCTATTGTATTCGTTCTTTTTTGTACCGCTGGGATTTGTCCTGCATTAAATGTGGCACGAAATCGCTTGCAAAAAGGAAATAGTTCTGTTCAGAACCCCGTCATTGAAGCACTTTAATATTTCACAGCAAGAAGTGCTGTTTCCCTCGCATACCGCGCATAAAAATTATGAGTTAATGTAGTACTTAAATTAAATATCATTTTGTCAAAGAGGGATGTGACGACACACAGCAAGGTGACACTGTACCTCTCGCTACATTTTGTCACCTTCTCAATCCACTGAGATGAATGCAAGCTTTACTCTCAAGAAAAGCGAATGTGAACATTTTTATTCAAACGCATTTTTCGAACTTAAGTTACATTATTATTTTTCCCAAAAAATTATTTGATATATTTATGGGAACGAGTTCAGCGGCTTTGTATATTTATCAAAGAGGGCGCGTCTTCAGTTTATGTTTTGTTATCTCTAATTCTGCCCGGCACATCTCGGGCCGCACAATGTCATGTTACTGTACGTTGGCTTAGCGTTCCCGCAGCTGCTCGACATTCCCTTAAATTTCTATTGTCCAACATTCCTTAAAGTCAGACGTTCCCTCAACAGCCCAACACTCCCTCAAATCAGACGTTCCCTCAACGGCCCAACACTCCCTCAAATCAGACGTTCCCTCAACAGCCCAACACTCCCTCAAATCAGACGTTCCCTCAACAGCCCAACACTCCCTCAAATCAGACGTTCCCTCAACAGCCCAACACTCCCTCAAATTAGACGTTCCCTCAACAGCCCAACACTCCCTCAAATCAGACGTTCCCTCAACGCAGGGTAGAGAAGACACGTAGTGCCGTAAGGCGGCTGGGAGGCGTTGGATCGCTCCCAATGGAGATTGTGTGAAGGGTTACCTGGCAGTCAGCGGAGATTATCTCAATACTTCGGTAAGTAGAGGATGAAGAGCGCGGGCTTTGTGCGGCACGAGAGTGTCTGCGAGATAGCGCGGCCCTTGAGAGCAGCTCGAGGGCCCCTCGTCAGGCAACTCACCAGGGCTTCATTGAGCGCTTCACTCAGGCTCGTCGGCCACCATTTGATTGCAAGCCTTAAGTCGTAAAACGAAAATGTTGCACTTAATTGGCAACCTTGGTTTTGATATGATTCATAGGAAATGAAGTGTCTTTAATGTACGGAAAAGGTGACTGTAAGAATATTTGAAGTGATCGTTGTTCAGCTCGTGTGAACTAATGGAATTTCTGGTGCTCGCTACTTCACGTATTTTATTTAACTTTTCCAGTCCTGACACTGGTGACTACGAGCACAAGTTGAACACGAGCACAAGCTGAACACGAGCACAAGTTGAACACGAGCACAAGCTGAACACGAGCACAAGCTGAACACGAGCACACGTTGAACACGAGCACAGTTCTCACTGCGAGAAGTTCAGTCGTAAAGGCACATTTCACACCTTCATGTGTACTCCCAATAATCCGAAGAATCTCATGACTTCACGTAAATAAGCTTCTCTCCACGAGACTTGTCCGTTAAACAATTCAGAGCATTAAAATTCCAATCGCAGTAAAAGCTCCGACAACCTTAACAAGTACGCAGTACGAGCTTCACTTGGCACTTCTGAAGGCATACGTCACTACGTAATGTTCGTTGAAGATGGTATTTATAATCTTCCGTGTAGAGAATTTGGTGCATGTAATGAATAACTGAATAGCAATTGCTGAACCTTGCCCATAATAATCCTTACGCTCGCAGTCTTCTCATCGTCTCCAAAAAACTGAAAGTTAATTAAGCAAAGTGTTGTGGTTGGCGTCAAATAGTGAAGTAGGGCCGGGATAATTATACGAGGGTTCACTTCAAGCTCTTGACTTCAAAACCCGGCGGCATAAAGACCGCAGGAGGGCATGCTGTAGGAGGAGGTTCAGTTCTAATGATAGCTTAATGAGCCTCGGGCCTCACGAGGGGCACTCA
>JACJUY010000227.1:189010-205290 GCA_014220935.1 Platorchestia sp. MABIK | reverse complement strand
GCCTTGTATGATTCCATTGCCAAATGTCATTGACACGAGGGTCAGGTGCACTGAATACATTGATCATTGCGGTCGAGCGGAGTCTGCATTTGTGTGCTGGTCATGGAAATACGAGCTCAATTTTCATTTCAGCTTTTAAAAAGAGCATGCTTGCCTTTCCTGATGGATAATTTCATTTTTAGAAGCGTCATAAACCGAGCAGATTTAAATTTATTTCTTTACCAGCG
The DNA here is from genome assembly GCA_014220935.1 of Platorchestia sp. MABIK. Classification (NCBI taxonomy): domain Eukaryota; kingdom Metazoa; phylum Arthropoda; class Malacostraca; order Amphipoda; family Talitridae; genus Platorchestia; species Platorchestia sp. MABIK. The sequence goes on along the minus strand of JACJUY010000227.1, from coordinate 205,063 downwards.
TCTCCTTTTCTATTTTTGGGTGTCAGACTAATTTCCACACGCTGCTTCTCCTTCAGTGAACTGTATGCCCTCTTCTGAAATTTTTGCGTTCGGCTCTTCCGATGCACTGGTAGACGTCCTATTTCCAATTGTCTTGTCGTTCAAGAGACATATTTTCTTCGGTACTCCAGTGTCCAAAAATCTTTGATGGAGCTCATTGCTCATTGTTATCTGCTGACTTTTCAGCTACAAAGCCCTACTGATAATTGAAAAGTTATTTTCTCCTCTGGTGAACATCGAGGCCTGAACTTAGCCAAGCCGAACAGCGTAAGTCTTCAATCTTCAGTCTGACCTTCTCCAGCGCTGGCGCTGTTAAATGCGAGCTCAGTCGGCACTGCAAGAGGCAGCAGCTCTGTTGTAGAAGCGCATCTCATGCCTTCATGTAGCAGCTAGTCGCCTGTATGACGGTTCAGTTCTAGCAGCATATGAGACCCCGAGAATCGTACGGTACCAAGCGCTAAATACACCTAGCGAGAATGGGTTATGTATACCGGTGTCATCCCTAAACTTTCCTTATCTGGAGCGTTAGTCCTATTATATACCTGTCTTCTATATCGGCTCTTCCGCCTAAACACAGGTTAAAACGCCTCTTCTACTTCGTGTTTACTTCTCGTACCGAAATGCAAGAGTTTGTTCCTTCGTAATTTGTCCCTACTTTTCGAAGCTCTCTCCTAGTCGGTGAATCGTTTGCTCGAGATCTGAAGAGAGAGAGCGGTCTCCCAACAGTGCATGCTCTGAAGTCCCTTGGAAATCAGTGCAACACAAACCAAAGCTTGGTTGCCGTTGCTATTCCATTCAACCACATTAAACTTGAGGCGTCGCTCCAACGCTCTCTGGACCAAAGTGCCTACAGCGGACCAGAATTCCTCGCATAAACTTTGCAAATACCTTGGGCTGCAGCGACAAAAGTTACGAAGGCGTGCTTAGGTTGGCCACCCAAAACAAGTCAAAATAACGCCTTCTTTTGGGTGTTTTGGCTGAGACGCAAAGTTTTGTCGTTGAGGGTGCGTGTGTGCGCTGCAGGCAATGGTCCTTACAGAACCTGCGCTCCATTCTCTCAATGGCCGCAGCGTCCCTCGACGGCGCGAGATGCGGCCAGTGGGGCGTTCAAGTGAACAGGGCTCACATGGACAAAACTTAGCACCAGATCGCGGCACAGTGGAAACTTTTTCTGGAGCAAAAGCCAAGTGGCCGTTGTAGGTGGACTTTAGACGAGATCGAAGAAATTGATAAAGAAAATATTTGCGCATAAGGATTCGGCTCCACGATATGATATTACCTATATGATTGTTTAAAAAAAACAGTTGAAGCATGAATTTATGGAAAAATAATCAAATACTGAGCGTTTTCACGATAAGTTAAAAAACATGAATCAAAGGGAGTGAATAACTGTGAGCCAAAAACCAATTCCGGGTCACCTAACTCTTTTGCGCTAGTGGGTGGGAGTCGCTGGCCTGGTGGTCCGACTCCTGCATCGTGCCAATTTAGTGCGGCTGATGATGATGAGTTGCAGGACACAGAACAGAGAACTTCACGTTGTAAATCACATGCAATATTTCGATTAATAATAAGTCTTTGTCTTACTTCAACATTCCAACTGTGAAACCATTTATTATTGACCTGCTAATCATGTTTTCTCATCTGGTTTTGGCTTATTTTATTCGAATACTGCGCTGATGAAAAATTTACACGTATCCCTACCGTACACAACACAACGCTCACTATCAGTTACCGGTAACTGGAGCACTCCTATACAGTACAATGACCTCAACATCAGAAGGTTCAGCAGCCAGAAAAGAATTACTGACGACATCGGCAATGATTTCTAACGAGGACGGCGGGTTCTAACGATTACTGACTGTCGAATTTTCCTGCCATCTCACGTGTGGTAGACGGAGTGAGGTTTAGCAGTTAGCAGTCAACGAATGCAGGAAAGTCTGGAGAGCTCTGTACAATGTTTTTGAAATCAAAATCGTATCCGAATATTTGTTATCGGCCACATTTCATTGCTGGCTAAAATTTTCCAAAGAAAAAAATTATGTACCACATCTGCACACCAAAATGTCCTATATACTATATATATGTAATACTTGACTTCATATTTATAAATGCTTGTTCAGTCTTTAATATTTTGAATCACTCTCAATGGAAAATGGAATTAATCTGTGACTTTGAAATAAACCATCGGTTGTCAAAGAACAGTATTTCTAAATAGAAAAGGAATTATTTGCGCCTGTTTTTGTCGTTACTTATCATTTACTCGTTAGGATGCAAACCTAGAAAAACGATAAAAAATAAAGTGGTCACTTTAATTCATGGTCCCTGTGAATTTCATCATCTTGCAATTTATTCCATAAAGAAATGAATTATTTCACAAAGTTAGTTTTTGGTGAATGATCAGTAGAAATGCAGACTTGTGGATCTCTAAGGAAGTGTGTGGAAAAAATTACTGCTAAATTTATTTGATGACTGCTGTAAATGCGGACGAATTTTTGCTTCGAGTCAAATTTTTTCTAATGTATCCAAGTGTGACGCTGCTAAGTGGGCATTTAAAGCCGGCCGAGAGCAGTGTTGCCAAATTAGCATTTCTGGAGCAAATATTCTCAAAATTGTTTTCCTTGAAGAAAATTTAGCTGGAAACCGACCACTCTGTATCTAACCCCGCCGATGAGTAGCGTTTGCTAAGAGCTCTTTATGGCAAAATTTGTTATGACGAAAAAAGATTTAGGAAAGAATTTCAGCACTAACAATTTAATCTGGCAACACTGGCCGAGCCGGTCGACTGTGGGTGCGGCTTGTGAGTGCATGTGAGGTCAATGCTTAAAAATATTGCAATGTGGAGATGAGTTTAAAAATCTTCATAGAACTTGGGTATATAAATTAGAGAGTGAAACATGGACTCGGAGCGTAAGCCTTGATCCAAACAAATTAAAATATACCCAATAACAAAGTCCAAACACTGTATGCATCTATCCAAATCATTTCAAGACAATTCAGAGCTGAATTTATCACCCATTTTGAACTATTCATGAAAATTTAGATTTGTCATTTAGATCTCATGCAATTAGTTCTTAGAAGTATTGCCAAAACATTGTAAAGAGTGACCAACTGCGTATCAAATAAAAAGCGTTCGCACTATTTTGTTCTTTTCAAACTTTAACTTCACAAAAGAGCAGGATAGGCTATTGTTAGAGTAAAATATGGGATATTTTTATATTCAGTTGGAAGCGTTTGCGATATTTTATTGCTGTCTTACATTTACTGAAGAAAAGCGTAGAAAATCGAATTTTTAAATAAAATACGTGAAATTTTCCAGAATTCCCGCCCGTACAACACCCAGGGAGCGGTGAGCAGCTCTCTGCTCCGAGAAGTTCGCTGGCCGTCACGCAGCGAGACGCAGCGCGGGGCAGCTACAGTCTCCAGGAGCAAGTCAAAGAATTTCCCGGTAAGTTTTTGACTTGAGGTAATCAGGCCGACGGGAGCTAACTCGATTATTGAGCAAACTTGGCGTTCAAATTGAGCCCTGCATCGCTGCTGATGGATGTCGCTTGCGCGCGTCGCTGCCCAGTGCAACGCGAGTCTTTGTTGTGTGATTTTAAGCCGGGCCGCAATTTCATTTGATGTTCAAAATTTTATGTTCAAAGGAGCACGTCGCATTAAAAATAAAAATCGTACATAAATATAACGGAAGTAGGCTTTCAGAATTCTCCATATTGAAATATTCAGCCAAGCTGTAGAAGAAATCAGACTGAACTTACGAAAGGAATGTCGGAAATTTGTATTCCTGGATATTTATATTATTTGGTTCTAGACCTGTTAGCATAAATCGGGACTAATACAATAATGAATAATCAATTTCTTCAACTACCTACTTTCTTAATTATTCAGTTCTGTGGAGTAATTTTTCGAGACCCACATTCGACTTTCAAGTTGCAGGATCTGAGGAAAGTTTGGCAGATGTCTTCCAAATCTTAAAAAAATGACGAATATTAGAAGCACAATGTTTAAGATACATATTTCTTTATTCTTTGACACTGAGCCATCATTTTCAGCTGTTCGCTTGACATGCACGAAATAAACGTGGGAAGTTCATTAACTGCCACGCAGGACTCACGGCAGGACATTCAGTGAACTTTTCAGTACACAGACGTGAAGTGACGCGTGAACAATGTAGAAAGCTGCGAAGTTTTCATATCGAGCGAGACGGGAGCAGCTCGCGTGGCGTCGGAGGCTGCACGCCGGCACTTCTGAGCAGAATTTCAACTCAGGACGCTCTAATTGCCAGACCAAAGCATCTCAGAACCCTTTCCTGCACCATTTAAAATTGAGAATGAAAAGTTTTTCCTCCAAAAAGTGCACTAATATGAAGCTCGAGGAACAGAGTAAAGTACTTCCGTTAGCGAAGTGAAGTATATAAAAAAGCGATGGTTGCATTACACAAAAACGACAAGTAATAATTCAGTATATGTTTTTTTTTATTTTGCTTGTGATATATCTGACATGCGGTGCAGGAAAGGGTTTAAAATCTCATTAATACTTTTTAATGATTCAAGAACATCAAGTTAGCCTCATGAAGAAGACGGAATTATCCCACCGCCTAAATGAGTCAGAACATATTTTCGCAGTTAGAAATGCCGCTTTTAAAATCCACGGTAGAGAAGTCAATTTAAAAAATTCGTCCGAAATGAGCAAAAGAATTTTTTCGGGTGACTGCTTGGGATTGATTTTAACATGAGGGAGCGAAAAGCGAGCGCTGGGCAGTTCATCACAGAGAAATGGCCCGTTAAAGGAGGCCGTTTGAGAAAATCAGTCTAACGGGGCGTAATTAGACATGCTGTCTCGTGCCCTCTGTGTGAGCAGAGCCGCACTGGCTCCAGTCGCCGGAGAAAACACTTGGTTCGCAGTTTTACTTAATTGAAGAACGGCCTCGCTTTGTTTTAAAGACTTCACTTATTTTATGGATGCCTTAAATTTCCATGTCGTGTAGGATTTTTACTTTTAATTGAGAAAATAACCATGAGCAGAAGGACTATTTTGAATTGTGTGTAATTCTGTGAACTAATTTTCCTTTTTTAAGCCTCCAGCGGGCTGAATGCCAAACGAATTTGGAGCTTTTCATTGCAACACGAGCCGTGCATGCATCCTGTACTGATGAAATTGCTCTAATTGATTTCAATGTCCAAAAATATCAACGTTGAAAATGTATCTAAGGATTTGTTGTATGTTGGGATTTGCTGACCTGATCAAGAATTTTGAATAATTAACTTTATTCTGAAACGGTTTGCAACTTTGTATGGTATTTTTATGAGAATTTTCATTAGAGTATAAGACCTTGCTATGAGATCAACTGGAAAAAAATTGATGTTAGCGCCAAATTCACATTTTGAATTTAAGAGTTCAAACTCTCCGTTTGAAGCACATCAGAGAAAAATGTTGACAGCAGTCTGCAAAATCCGGAATTTGTAAGCAAATTAACAAATTTACGCCATAAGATGTTGAAGTAAAGGCTTTTCGGAAATTGACATTCCATAACCCCGACGAATTGTTTGATTTCTTCGCAATTTTGGTTCGTAATCTTATTGCTCCAATCTAGGTAGCTCGGCTCCAAACTTCAGTGATCACGTCGTTTATATTTAGGGACCTCTGTGCTGGGAGCAAAGGGAAGCTTAGAAATATCAAGGGAATTACTACCACAGTTTCCGACTAGCGTCATCCTGGCCAGCGTGAAGGGCGTGGTGGCGTGAAGGGCGTGGTGGCGTGAAGGGCGTGGTGGCGTGAAGGTGTGGTGGCGTGAAGGTGTGGTGGCGTGAAGGTCTGGTGGCGTGAAGGTGTGGTGGCGTGAAGGTGTGGTGGCGTGAAGGTGTGGTGTCGTGAGGGTGTGGTGGCGTGAGGGTGTGGTGGCGTGAAGGTGTGGTGGCGTGAAGGCGACGCTACCGCGGCGAGCAGGGAGCCGCCGGTGCTGCTCAGCTGTGAGATGCTCTTAGAAATTGCTCCGCTCTTGTTTACGAGTTCACACTGTATGCATACCTGGTACATTCTACACACGGTATACCCAGTACACTCTATACACTATACATCCAGAACACTCCGTACACTGTACACCCAGTACACTGTATAGTCTACCCAGTAGATTATACCCAGTATAGTGTACACACTGTTTTTCGAGTAAAATTTCTCCAGAGCCAAATATTTCTCCAAGTTCATTCATCCCCAAGGCTAAGTAGTCAGAGCATGTATCCAAGCATACCAAATCAGAGCAGCGCGAGCTGATTTTCTGCTGCAGCGTCAGACAGCGCAGGTGTGGTGGCAGTTTACTTGCGGCAGCGGCAGCAAGACCAGGGATCTTGCCTCAAATGTTCCGCCTCACGCCTCTGGCAGCAGCCTCAGGTCCATTGTCTTACTTCGGAATGCATTCTTATTATTCTTTCTGGCGGCTAAACCGTCGCATTCCCTCAAAAACTGTTTTTATCTTTGCAAGATAAAAATTAAAAATGAAAGAGATGGACGCATTGAACTGAGAGCTCTAAGTGGGAAATTTGAGTTCAATGAATGCTTGTTTTTTGAGTTTCGGATCTTAACATTAAAAATGTAACCCTTGAATTTACGTTTGAAAACTGGACTTTTTCTTCTGTTTCACATATTTTAATTTACGACTGGAACAGACAATGATCTGTTAGGTCATTTTTCTGTGTATTCCAAGCATATTGTGATTTGCATCTTATTGTAATAATCAAATGATGCCTTCCTAAGCCACACAAATGAACTATAACGTCCAGAAAGCATGCTTTTTCAGTCATAATCAACATAGTTACGCACCGCGTGAGCCTGAGCACGTACTCTTTAAGGTGTAAAATTTGGAATGGTTATAATATACCATAAATTAGAAGGCTTTTTAATCGGCGCAGAATCTATTCTGAGGTAACGCGGACCTAAATGCAAGAAATAAATAAATGTGCACTCGTCCACTGAGGGAGACTCATGAAATAAAAATGTCGTTTGAAGGTGGCACGGCCTCGACTCTCTTGAATATGCGCCCCTCGCTCGGACCTCCGTGTCGTAACCCTGCTCTAACGGGCCGTAAAACGGGCCGACCTGGTGCCCCTCAGCTGACCTGGTGCCCCTCAGCTGACCTGGTGCCCCTCAGCTGACCTGGTGCCCCTCAGCTGACCTGGTGCACTTCAGCTGACCTGGTGCACCTCAGCTGACCTGGTGCACCTCAGCTGACCTGGTGCATCTCAACTGACCATATATATATAAACAGTATCTTTATTTTCGAGCCGTGACCCGTAAAAAATGACAATTAACTCAGGAAATAACAATTCAACTTTCAATACCCGAAGGAAAGTTTCTTAGGAATTGCCAGTTTAATGTTTACCTCAACTTGAATTTTTTTAGGGTCCAATATATTTAGAGTCTCGCACTCTTCACCAGCTCCTTCTCTTGGGTGCTGGCCGCAAGGTGAGCACTTGTGACGAGGTCCTGAAGGGCTGAGTTGGCTTGTCGTAATTATGCAGGGTTCATTTCCTTGCTTTATCCTCCGCTGTTGAACTTTAGAAAAAAATACACCGCGCTTCTGTCGCGTGAAATTTGCTTTGAAAGGAATAGCGAGGCAAATTTGACTCGGGATTTGACTGCGCTGCGGCGCCAGTTGGGGTAAGAGACTGAGCTGCTCGTACGGGCTTCACTCTCAGCGCCGACAACCTCGCGTTGAACCCTGAACAAATCGCACATGAAGCGCAGTTTCAAATTCTATTTTTAGCAATCATTTAAACCGTGGGGGTAAAATGCAATTCGTTTCTACAGTCAGCTAATGACAACAAATGTACCATAAATACGAGTGGGTTGGTAACTTCATATATTCATGATCGAACATCCCCCAACTGACGTCTTCGTATCATGTCATTCCCTAATCCAGTTTTCATTCACTTTTAAAGAATCCTCATCAAAAATTAGTACCTAAATTTGCAGAAATCAAATTTTTCATTCAATCTCATCTGTGATAGTGCTAACATCACCTCATTCAGATGGTGCTCGCCGCACTTGTCATCATTTGTGTTTATTAGCTGCATTTAAAACGTTTTAATACACTTTATCGTCTCCAGCTATCCATGAGGAGCGTTGTAAAGCCCTACTGATATTAGAGTCACCAGCAGGTCTAGCATTTACATCAACTAACATCGGCTGCGCTCGTCCCGCTGCCTCCCGACATTAACATCGTTCGAGCTGCAATTCTCCCTGCAGTCTTTCCTTACGAACAAGACCGTTCCGTGATCAGGCGAGGAGCTCGGGGCATAAATAGTGATTAACTGTGCCATCCAGACTCCAAAATTTATAAGCTTTCATGTTTTTCAAGTTGGATTGCCTTTACAATTGACCATTAACTTTTTTATAGTCGAAATGGGCTTCCTTGAAGTGCCATTTGAATGATCGCAGCTGGCTATGCAACTGCTCCAAAACATGCCCACAGATTTGTAAGCCCATTGTAAAGTTCACTCCTCATCTCCTAGCTTTAATGAAAAAAATTCTTTCACAAAAAGAATCACCTACAGATGATGTTTAAGTTTTAAGCATTTCAATTGATGAAAAGATTGCTAGCAAAAGGAAATAGGAAGGAAGACAGACGACGCGTTCTGCTCATGAAAAGCGTCGCTTGAAACGAGATGGCGAGTTTTATGTTGTCGGAACTCCTCACGTCTGAAGCGGCTAGGTCATTTTAGCTAATGTTGATCAGCAGTTCTGTTCACCAACACCGCAGCTCGCCGGCCACAGGAACGAAGGCTCCATGGCAGCAAAGTCCACACAACTTCCAGCGAGGCAATGATGTTGCTTGGGGAGTTTGGTGGCAGTGCCAATAATGCGGACGCTGGTTTCGATAAACTTCGGGGTAACGAGCCTCAAAACATTTATGAGTTATCCTAATGCTTCGACGTATTTTTACTAACAATTTGTGGCTGCAGAGACCCTTACAGAAATCTCTTTAATTCCCGCAGCCTGCGCAGTCGTTCTGCTCTGTGTGTTTCGTTTTTTTAAGATCTTCAAGTTGTATAGGAAATTTTATGCTTTGCTCAGGGTCTTTCTTATGACAGGATGCAGTCTTATTTTTGAAAGGAATTCACCAAAAGGCAAGATTTGAGAAGTCAAATGAGCGGATATGTATAAACTAGGAGACTAACTTGCTCAACTAGACAAAATTAAACTGACTGAACCAGTCAACTAACTCCAAAACGAAGGATAAGAGTCCAGTCGTTGAGCAAGCTCCGTCTGACAATGTTGCCGTCTTGTGTAACTCTGAAGTTATATAGTTCTCGCCTGATGCTTCTGAGGCACGTCGTCATCTGCACAACACAATTCAATTAAAATCTAATTGCAAGAAACAAACTCAAACATTTTCTCCGAATGGTATCGTGTGTGGTGCACTGGAGAAATACGACTGCCAACACAACGAGCTCGCGTGCAGCTATTGCGACTGCCAAGGCATGCAATGTACGCTACGCTCCATGGGGGCATACAATGTACGCTGCGCTCCATGGAGGCATGCAATGTACGCTGCGCTCCATGGGGGCATACAATGTACGCTACGCTCCATGGAGGCATGCAATGTACGCTGCGCTCCATGGAGGCATGCAATGTACGCTACGCTCCATGGAGGCATGCAATGTACGCTGCGCTCCATGGAGGCATGCAATGTACGCTACGCTCCATGGGGGCATACAATGTACGCTACGCTCCATGGAGGCATGCAATGTACGCTGCGCTCCATGGGGGCATACAATGTACGCTGCGCTCCATGGAGGCATGCAATGTACGCTGCGCTCCATGGGGGCATGCAATGTACGCTGCGCTCCATGGAGGCATGCAATGTACGCTGCGCTCCATGGAGGCATACAATGTACGCTGCGCTCCATGGAGGCATGCAATGTACGCTGCGCTCCATGGAGGCATGCAATGTAGTCACGTTGGCCAGCACAGCGCCCGCCAGACACCGGCGCCAAGCATCTCGTAGAAACATTTCCTACATTCCGACGAATGAGCGACATCTGCGATTTTAATGTTCGAGAGATCAGTCCTATATACTGCTATAATAGAGGATATAATTATACTCCTACTTAATAAAGTCATGCATTTGTATACAAAGATCAGTAAAGACTTGTGTACCAAAGCATGTTTCTATTAAGTACGGGTGTATTTTTTTACTAAAGATATGGAAAAAGGGAGGGAATTTGATTTATATTCCGAAAGCAAAATCCCGTCACCTATGTTCAATAGCATCGTTTAATAATTACACGTCGCCAATTGATGTTTGAGGGGGATCATTGTTGCTTTGTTCGTGTGTGATTTGGTTAAAAAAATCCCTGAAAAAAATCCGAGAGTAAGGATCAAAATTGAAGTTGGAAAAGTGACTCCTCTCAATACGCATTTTTATCGTTTTTTCACGGTTATATGTACTATTCTCTTGTTTTTCCTATCAGTTTCTTTAAAAATGCTGATAAACTTGCGTTTATCAGCATTGAATTAACTTGACTATGTAGAGTCCAGTTCACTTTTCAATCTTAAAATAATGTCCTGAATAGCATCATACCATACTCTAAGGTATTAGAATGCAGAAGTATTTAATATGTGAATGTCGAAAGTGAGCAACACTGCTGCGGCTTCGTCAATCCCAGTTTCTCATATTTTTTATCAGACGAACTAAAAATGATCTGACTGTTGACGTACTGTTAGTTTTACAGCGACAATTTGTGCGCGGAGGAACGCGTCAGAATTGCAGGACTCTCCAGTCCGTCGTCGTCATTTGCAAGCAAGCGAACGTTGGCTTCAGGCCGGCCGCCACTTCACTCAAGTAAACAGACCGGTACTAAACTAAATACGTGACTGTAACTCCCCCACATCGCAGGTCACAAAGGAGAACTGGAGACGGTGCAAGGCAGGGGAGAGTCGAAGGTGAGCAGGCTTGAGCACAGCTGGAGCACAGCCAGGTCACTGTGCTGGGCAGCCAGTTCACTGTGCTGGTCTGCCAGGTCACTGTGCTGGGCAGCCAGGTCCCTGGACAGGTCAGCCAGGTCACTGTGCTGGTCAGCCAGGTCACTGTGCTAGGCAGCCAGGTCCCTGGACAGGTCAGCCAGGTCACTGTGCTGGTCTGCCAGGTCACTGTGCTGGGCAGCCAGGTCCCTGGACAGGTCAGCCAGGTCACTGTGCTGGTCAGAACAAATGTATCTTTGAACTTGTACAAGGTTCGCCTGCGTGACTGAACTGTCTTACCTTTATGTTAAACGCAATTCCTGGACGCCGCAACTGGGCGCCGCATTGCCTCGTGAAGAGCAAGGGTAACGCATCGCAAGTTCGAGGGTGCAACTCTACGGTCTCTCTTGTTGCCGCTGTGTAACTTCAAAAAGAGCTTTTAATAACTCAGATGAGCAAGAATAAACGAATGGATATGCTTAATTGTTTCTTTTCTCCGACATGGCGGTAGCTGGTACCGTTCTCTTCAAAATGAGTGACATTAATGATGCTATCGCTTGTGTGCCTCCTGCCCTCGTACTTGGAAAAAATATGGTCTTACTGAGCCGGGGGGATATGCGCCAATAATACGCGAAGAACAATTTCTGGGAAACCAATCCGTTAAACAAGTATTTATCGTTTACAAATTGTCACTAGCAACTTCAATTTGATAAGCAGTCCAAGGAAAATCTAGTGTACATTTCATTGAAAGGATTTTAAAATTTCAGCTCTGGTGTATCTACATTATTTTTCAGTGCTCTATCTAACGATAAACAACATGTAAGAATAAAATCATATCTTTTTGACACCAGCCACCTTCAGTTTGTTTGATTTTTTACTGTAAGTAAACTTGCTCGTAACTATCAGGGTGCAGTGACGTCAACCAACAACAACTTTGAATAACACTCATCTGCAGTAATTACAATCGGAAAGATTGTTACTATAGTAAGTAATACATCTGAGGAAAAGTACAGGCTTGAAATTAAATACAAAAAATAAAGCAAAAATTTAACACGTGAGCCATTCTAAGTAGATGGGATACAATTCAAACATTGGCTGCGGAGAGTAAACTTAACTATGATCAAATTTAGTCATAACCAAACAACTGTTGTTTCACTTCCACTTCCAACCTTGATGAAGTGAAAGTCGGTGTAGTGAAACAACTTATGTACAGTTGAAATAGTTTTTTGAAAAACGGAAATAGTTCATTTATAGTGGTAAAAGTTTATAAATAGTTGAAATACTTTGAGTAATACATAGTTCATGTACGGTTGTAATTTGAGAGGACTGACCCTTTTATTGCACAGTGTCGTCTTCATGTTTCTTGTTCGTCATTTCAAACCTTCAGCGCCAGCATTCCATGCCATTACTGGATTGTTGTGACGCTGTGATGGTGAACGGACTTGTGCAACTCACTGAACTTAGGTCAATGTGTCCAAGTTTCAGTGCATGAAAGTGCACATTCATGTTAAATATTCTGTGTTATTTTGTTCATAGTTCATTCAGCATCGGCGGCCTGAATATAGCAAGTCAATGAAAAAACCTAATATGATCTTTTCCATAGATGTCTTCCAAGGTAAACAATACAAACGAAGCAATGTTTAGCGATTCCAGCACTAAATAAAATCTGATCTCACAGTTATAAGTTTTACTTTCACAAAATAAATAATTTTCACGTTCAAAATTGTTTTTTCGAATTTAGCTTAGGATGATGGTTATCTGCTAAAAAATGTGTATCTTGATAAATTGTTTACCCTTCTCGATTATTAGGTAATAATAAATTTTCAATTAAACTTCGTTAAATAAAAATTAATGGTAAATATGAGCGTCATATAGGCCTTACGAATACCAGCCTGCACGAATTTCAAGATCTAAACCTAGGCCATTTCCTTCTCGCACTCACAGTTTTGTACACAAAACGCTTCACTTGATTACCAACCTCGCATTATTATTCCTTTTGAAAGGGCAAGCGAGTATTTGAGGCGAGCATCCATCAAACGGATGCTTTGCTCCGACCTGTGAGCGAGACACACGCGCTCGCTCGGCCGGCTCTTATGTATAAATGCTTTAAGGGCAACTTCTGGCCGGGCATTGTTATTTAATACCGCATTCTTTAAAGAAAAAGTCGCTTCTGTGGCGTGACGGGAGATAGGGATTTTATTCAGCGCTCGAATATCGTGTACGGCCTGCGAAACCAAATATGTAGACAGGTTTTGGAGACATATTGCGCGGCGGGTGCGCGGGGCCGGCCATCTTTACCCGATATTTACAGGCCCGATCTTATCGAATGAGCCGAACCATGAATAGAGAAGCCTTTTCAGGGGCTTTGCTGGACTGTGGTTTCAGGCTACAAGAAATATGCGCCCGAAAATACAGGCTCCAAATCCATGCGCAGACTGCACTCTAAAGCATCGCTCGGATGATTTCCAAGCGGTAGAATCTTCACAGAGATTGTGCGTGCTTTAGACGACGTTTTGTGGCCTCTTAACTGAGATAGCATTGACAGGGAAGGGGCTCCCTTGGGTCGTAAGTTCTGTAACGAGATGGGTCACAGCGTGCAGTGATGGAAGGCAAAACGCAACATACGCGAATATATATATTCCTTCAATGTAGGGAGCATTGAACGCGCAGGCGCGCAAAAAAAGTTGATGTCAAATTATTCGACACTGCTGATGTTTCTTGTCAGCAAATGAAAAAGGTTAATTCCCGAAGTGTTCAAGCTACTCTATTTCATGGAGAAGTCATCCGTTTAAATTGAAAATTAATCAAACTTAAAATTTTGCACGAAATTGAGGACAGAGATGTCCTTGAATGAGAGAAAAATTTGAAGAGGAAAGATGATTCATGTCCAATCTAAAGATCGAAGAGCAAATAACTCATAAAATAAATAGTACAGGCGATAAAAACAGCCAGCATTGCATCAAAAGAGTTACACGACAACTAGACGAAGCTTTATCATGCCATTAACAACTAAACATCGTCAACTAAAGGATTAGGCGCAGGCCCCCAAAGCTGTGTCAAGTTTGAGTTGAGCGAGGCGTGTGCACAGAAGGGGCTCAGGGACTCATTGGACGGGACTTGAGAAGTAACAATTTCCTAACAACCTTCCTCGCAAACTTCATCGAAAACCAATGGACCGCGAGGCTTGGTCGGCCGTGAGAAGCACTTCGTGCTGATCTTCTCTGACGGCAACGGAGCGCCGCCACCGCAAGGCTGGCACACCACACACATTTGCTCTATGGCTTGCCGCGTACGGGAAATTTTGACCAAACAAATGCGCCGAAAGTTCACCTATTTTTCTAGCACTCAACGGTTAGGGCAGACCTTCAAGGAAAACGATGTGGAAGATGAGAAACTGGCCCTGAGTCACAAGCAGCTTCTGGTTTGTATAATGAGGCTGGGCTCTGCTGGCTGAGTGTAAGCAATTCTGAAGGAAACAAGTGCGTAATGAATTGGAAAAACTTTGGACGAAAAGTTTTCAGGTTGAAAATTTTATGTTAAAGAATGATTTGTTCACTCGTGAATTTCTATAAAGGGAACTTCGAAATCGCGTCAAATGGGCTAGTCTGCGTCGTCGTCCACTAACTCGCAGTGCGCATTTTTTTATCATTTTTAGTAGAATCCGAAGATGAAGCCCACTTCCAGCAACCATTTTCAAATTGATCGCTTGAAACAAAATCGGCCAATGGAGATTTTTATCAGCCATCCTCTTTAGAGGTGAGTGAAGCAACCGAAAATTTCAATCTAATTCTTTCACAGAACGTTAGAAGAATGCTTTCATGTGTATTCTGTATGATAAAAAACAAAAATCATTAAAAGCTCATGGAAGAATGGCCTTTCTAGGAATTGACAACTGTGACGAGTAGCTGCAGCAGGACCGCAACGGGGACCGCCTCCTGTGCGGCACAAAGTTGACCTGTCATCGGCGCATCAATTAGCTTCATTGTTTCCTCTGGCTGATCGCATTTCAAACTCTTCTTCGCAGGGCGCACCTACTGTCTACAAACTGTCTAGATGGATCACATTCACACAGTTGATGACGTACTTGGGTCGTATTGAGAGCATTGGCTTCTGAACCGAACAGTTCTTCTGAAGAATGGAAAAGAAGTGATCTATTGATTTCTTATGTTGCAGATATCTTAATATCCGTGGTGGCGAATAAGTACAGGCATTCAATGGCTGAGTTTAATGAAATTGCCTGCTTCCAAATTTTGAGGATTCAATTCTTCATGATATCTTCAATCGCAGATGAATTTCCTCATCCAAGGACCCACCGACCCGAATCACGTCTCTCCGAGCTGTAAGAAAGGAACAAATCCTCCTCACTTTTTCCAAACTCACCCACTTCTTCATGAGACCAAATTTGATGTGTTGGGTGAAAGCAAATTTGTTTCAAGGCCATCATGTGGGTACGACAGAATGTTATAGTGGCTGGGTGATTTTGTGTGCCTTGGTGCGCTTTTGTCTCAACGCTACTTGCTAGCAGAGATTTCAGCGAGGCCAAAAAAAACATGAACACTTGTTTATCTACGCTGAATTTTGAAGAAGAGGAGTTCAGTTACTGCACGATCTCCTCAGGTCTGCTGTTTCTGTTTCTATCGAGAAGATTCATGCTGTGTTTGAAATTAAACTGAGTCTACTACTTGAAAACTTCAATTTATTTACGTAAGAGGACTGCCTTGAGATTTCTTTATTTTATTGCATCAATTTTCAGGCTCTCCAGTTTCATCAGATCAGCGACGTCGTCACCGCACGCCACTTGAGCTGTTCCCATGACTGGGCGGATATTCTGAATTCTTTTTCCATTTTTTAAGAATTGAAAACCAATTTCTAAAATCCTTTTCGCCATAAAATGTTTCTGTCTCAAACGTGTTGCAAATAAGGGAACAAATTACGTCGTAACGTTACAGGGAACAACAGGAGGGTCCGTAACATTACAGGGAACAACAGGAGGCTCCGTAACATTACAGGAAACAACAGGAGGCTCCGTAACATTACAGGGAACAGACAGCTCCG
>JACJUY010000227.1:155402-188479 GCA_014220935.1 Platorchestia sp. MABIK | reverse complement strand
CAACAGACAGCTCCGTAACATTACAGGGAACAGACAGCTCCGTAACATCACAGGGAACAGACAGCTCCGTAACATTACAGAGAACAGACAGCTCCGTAACATTACAGGGAACAGACAGCTCCGTAACATTACTGGGAACAGACAGCTCCGTAACATTACAGGGAACAGACAGCTCCGTAATATTACAGGGAACAGACTACTCCGTAACATTACGGGGAACAGACAGCTCCGTAACATCACAGGGAACAGACTACTCCGTGGCATCACCGTCCGATATCAACAGTCCCATGCAACAGTCTGTCGCCGCTCTCTGCTGCCTCTGCTTCACTTTGGTCGCTCGCATCTCTGGACCACGGAACAAAACTACGGAGATGTCAATACCAGGTCAGGAACAGGAAGATTGGTCACATGCGAGACTGATTTCGTAATAGAAAAAACAAGAGCGTGTTGTATGTCGTACCACCGCCGAGTTGCTGTAGCTGTTCAGACTTGAAACACGGGCTTAACTGAAGTTATTCGGGGCGATTGAGGCATTAAAGTAAATGTATTTTGTGTGCAGCCTTTGCATAATTAGTACTTCTTACATCAGAGCCACATGCTCAAGGAGGCAATAAATCCTGTTTCAATTTACTTGCACAGCTGATCTGCTGTAGTATAAATACATCCATGACATGAAGAAGCGAAGGAAGGCTTCATCACTTACCATCAATTATTAATGAAGAAAATTAAAGACAATCTCACAATCCAGACCCAAAAATTAATTATAAGCCATCGTGAGAGCATGTCACATGGGGACACACTTCAGAGCACACAAGGGTAAATATTCCAGAAAACGCCTGCTTGAAATGGTGAACTCAAAAGGCAATTATGGCTCATAAATAGAAAAATCTAAATGTGCGTAATGAAATGTGCGTAAATCTATACTATGGTGCGTAAGTAACGCACCCTTTTGAAGGTAAATTTTAAAGATTTATTACAGCAATATACACTGGGTATCTGTAGACAGGATACGACATGTAAATAAACTTTAAGAGTTCCTCTATCGTTTGCAATTAACCCTATCGTTATACCTTTCATGGTTTATTTATTATTAATTTTTTAAAATTTTGCGTTCCTTATGCGCCACCCTGTATAATAAGAGCCGCGTCCGTCTGTCTGCCCGAAGCCAGCCGAAAGTGTGTGATGAGCGTATCTGTGAGACTAGCTTAGGAAATAGGAACGTGTGTCATGTGATTTGTCGAACATTATTATACATTTTTGACGGGCCGTGTGCACTCGGCCTCATCAACTCTGGAGAGATTGAATTTTTTTATTTCTTACGGCCTTTCTTTTATTTCCCCTTCTTTCTCATTTATTTCTCATAAAGTGGTTTGGACTAATATAATATAGCAGAACATTTTGCGCAGCATTTTGAATGACATTTTCTGTGGCAGCTTATGAAGATGTTATTTTGATCACTTTACAGCTTTTCAGTTATGCCTTTCTAAGTTTTATCACAATGTATCACAAATTGTTTGGATTGCAACTGCTGTTCAATCGAAGCCTTCGCGGCTCCTTTATTTACGGCGCACAAATTACGGCTCCGTACGAATTAAATTTCCGTGCCTGTCGGCAGCAGTGTGAATCCTGACCTTAAATATCACCAGAAGAATTTACTTTTGTGTATTAACACACGTAAATATTCTACAGTTCAGTAGTTACTAGAGAACACGGCCTGTCAAAATGACGGGCTTCAAAATTTTCCTTGAATAAATTTTGCAGATGTGGATGACAAAGAAAAATTGTATGTCTATCCCAATAGTAACCGCGATTGAAATATCCTTGTGCGGTGGTGAGACTCGTATCACAGATACGGTCACTAAGCAGCCTTTAAGAGCGTCACGGAGGGACGGAAGAAGCGGCAACTTAGCAGGGGCGCCGGCCCCTAAGCTGCTCAGCGAGCTGAGGGCCGGCTCGCGCGGCCTGTTTTTGTAGCGTCTTATGTTGCTCATTAGCGCAGCTCCAACTTGCGCCGCGCTTGCTTCTCTCGCTAACGACGCCTCCTCGAGTGGCCAATGATGCTCCACGTCCGCTAACTGCGCCAAACTCTCCGTTTTATGTACGAACGCTAACAAACTTCCGAACTTTCCTAATGAAGGAAATTGAGATGAAGATCGGAAACGATTTAAGGAATGGAGCGCCGACCTAATAACGGCAGAGCGACCTGCATAAGCTTCTAATAACTTGAAGAATTAAATTTTTACTTTACGTCCAAATATTTCAAGCAAAGCTTAAGCAAGGTAATTTTTAGAATAGTAATGTATATTTCCAAACGAGAATGGAAGGCTTAACTAACTAAAAAATTATGTATAGCTCAACTAAGTAATACAAAGAAGGAACTTTTAAAAATATTTCCATTCGTACGAAAAGATCAAAATATATTATGATGTTTTGCTTGCTTTGAACAGGCATAAAGTGAACATTTAAACGTGAGCAACACGAATTTTGAGTTGCAAATTTTTTAATGATAGTTACTGAAAATATGCAAGACCAAAATATTTTTTGGAATGTTCCTAGGTTTTCTAAATCATGGAATATCGAAATATTTTGCTCCATAACGTACACAAAACAAAACAAGAAGGTAACATAGAATCACTTGATTAACTCACGCAGCTCTTGATAGAAATTTCCATGTGCCTCGAGACAACTGGTGAGATTCCTTACAATCTAACAACTCGCTCGGCTTGAATGACAAATAATCCTAACGCAGCAAGCTTGCGGTTCAACTTCAAGCGGAAAATTCTGGAGGTTGGGCGAGGTCAACCAACGGCGAGTCAACCAATGTAGTGCCCAGCATCTGGGCACTACATGCGGTTGGTGACAGACTCGCTACGCAAATGCGGCATTCATCACTCTAGGTATGTGACCTGTAGAAATTAAAGAGATCTGTTTGTACTATGAATGGATAGAAGTGTCTCGAAATTAGTTCCCTGACACCATGCACTGGTGCTGTAAATAGGAGGTAAAATGAAAAGTTGGAAAGCAGGCTGCTTCCAAGTACACCAGGCACCCTGCCTCCCGTCTACACCAAGCAGCCTGCTCTGCTCCAGCCTACACCAGAAAGCTACCCTCAGCCTGCATCGGTTCACATGTTCGTCGCAGCGTCATTTTCTCTGAGTTTTTCTCTAGAATAAATTATCTGTGGAAACAATGAAGTAGGCTGATGCTCAAGATGCTCATTTCTAAAATGGTTAGTCATTTTCGAATCATGTTACACATTTTCTTCATTATCTACACCTCGAGTGAAATTAATAAAATATCATATTCTGAACATATATAAAAGAAAAATTCGAGTGTAATTATTCGACTAATGGTGCATTTTGACATAGATTTTTATTTCACTATTTGAGCGAACCAATCGAACGACATCAAAATCATGTTTTTTACAATGATCCATTTGACATAATGAAACGAATGGATCATTGTTCTATATGCAATGCGTTTGAGACTGAAGTACTGCAGAAAGACGTCCGAAAAAATACTCGGGGAGAATATTAGGCCAGTATTTGAAAGACCGTCTCACAGCTGCGCCTCTCCCTCGAAAAACATCCAACCCAGAGTAGGCAATAACAGGAATATATTGCCCTCAATCATTTGTGTCGACTGGTGACATGGGTATTACGATGCCCATGTGTGTGTATCCACTCAATCATTTATTTCAATTAGTGACATTGATATCAAGATACTCATGTGTGGTCCTTACTTTAAGATATTTCAAAACCCAATGATGAGCTCTCTGTATCATCTATATTGGAAATTATTTTTTTAATGCTGAAACGAGAAGCAGCGCTGGTCTCTGGCAGCTTGTGAACAGGGAGTTGGTGTCTCAGGAGAAAAGAAAGAGTTGCAGGATGTTATGTGGGCTTGTAGCTTTAAATTTCATTAATCAGACAATTTGAAGTAGGTGTGTCGAAAGTTAACTCCAGTTAAGAACGACCTCTAAGAACCCGAAGAAGTCAACACAGAATTCTTTCTATTTTCAGTCCGCCCTCCTTGAGGCGGCACTTCAATGAACGTCTTCAGCTGTACAGAAGCTCGTCACAAATTTGGCATAAGACATGCTTTCGCTATGAAAATCGTATTGCAGGCTGCAAATAATAGATTTGCTACTTAAGTGCTGTGATGGTGCAATAATTAGGTGGTAATTCAGTTCTAATGACAAATGTTACTAAATTTACTTATGTATGAGCGCCTGCCCACAGGCTTGCTTTTGAGGCCATTTGGCGCTCTGCTCTGCATTTGTTCCTTTTGTTCAACTCGCTGAATAAAATTTTTATGTTGTGAATACTAGCCAGGAAAGAATAATTTTCTTTATCTTTTGCATTGCTTAGTTTTGACGGCTTTATTCGACGCTGAGGAATTTGTCTCTATCGTGAACTGAGAGCGTGAAATTTGTCTGTATCGTGAAATGTATCGTGAACTGAGAGCACTAGTTTAATTAGGGAAGTTTCCAGTATTACAGCTTGGCAAAAGTTCATTGAATTTTTACTGTTATTTAATTGTAGAGTAGCTGCCTGCCACACAAACACTCTGTCTCTGATGAGTTTACTGTTAAATTCTGATGCTTATTTCACTTCAGGATGCTTTTGTCCACCATCTGCTCACGCCTGTCTGACTGTCGGTCGCCGCAGCAGGCAGGTCCTGCAGTGAAGTTTTTCTTTGGCGCAAAGAGAATCAGTTTCACTGAGCCACTTTGTCACCAAAGCTCGAGTTCCAATTTTAGTTCTCAATGAAAGGAGCAGCCGAACTGTTCGAGAATTTAATGTACCTCATTAATACATCTAATGTATGGAATCCTTATCTTGTTAATTTCCTGATTTCTATGATCAAAGTATAAACACAAAAAACAATCCTACCGAGCACAACTGATCACAGCACCGAGACGAACAGCACAGCATAACAACATGCTGCCACTGCACCACAGCATGACAATAGCTTACTTCTCCTGAAGACAATCAATTATTCTACGGGCGCTTTCGACCAAGCGCAAGATTCAATAGTTTTGCTTCAGATTTAAATAGAGAGAGCTTTCTAAACTACAATACCTTGTTTTGCTCATCACCTATGGCATCAATAAGATTAGAGTAGAGTACCTGGGTTTGTTTTTGTGAATACCAGAATGTTTCTCAACTGAGCAGTCAACTTTTTCATGTCACTAATCTAACAATAGAAATATTTAATAATTTTTCCGATTTGCCTACGTCATCATACATTTTTCCGTTCTCGTCCGCATATTTTCATAACGTTTTGGCACTTTCATTATTATGCTCATATCTGCATTGCATCATGTCTACATCGATGGCGTTTGGTCTGACCATTCAATGCAGCGTTTGCGGAGTTTGGCCGACGTCGGAGCGCGCGCCTCTCTAGCGTCGCGAGACGAACACAGAATCCAGGAAGTTTTTACTCTGCGTCTCCGTGTCTGCTGCACTCGGCCTCTCCTTCCGACTTTAAAGCAATTCAAATTTATTCATAGGATAGGACAACTTTTCATGGACGAAGTTAGGATCAATAGATTTAAATTTTGGCTATAATGGTACAGAGTCAGAAAAGCTGGTGGCTCTTTGCTATTGGCTGGCCATGAGCGTCCCAGGGACTCTATCATCATCTCCCGGCCCATTCTGCGCGCTCCGACTCTCTTCCTCTCAGATAAGCCCCAGCATCAGCAAGAATTTGCCCCATTTTTCTCCCATAATTTCGCGAGCAAATTATTGCCTCAGACACGCAATAAATTGGGCGATGTTTAGCGGCACTTGATGGTATTAAAAGTGAATTATGGAATTTTTAGGCCTAATGGTTTCTCAAATCCGTCAAATAAATGAAATAAAGAATTCTCGCTGAGTTATCAGTTCGATTTAATCAAACTAGCGCTACTTGCCTGCAACAGTGTAGAATATCACTGAGCTCGATTTGTATTTACAAAAAGTAACTGTACGAGGTAAAATTTTACTCCAGATGAAAGGGCTGTAAAATTTCAAGTGGTATCAGATGAACATTAAAAGATGTTGAACAACCCCAATAAAAATATCCAGTAAGACATCAGCCAACTGACCAATTATGTCTATGCTAGAAGCCACTTCTCTTGAAAATCTGTGTAACTGTCATTTTATTCCCAATAATAATTATATGAAGACTAGTTTTGGTCCATTATTCCAAACCGATATAAGAAACTCATTTTTGCTCTCAATTTAGCGCCAGCCTGGGCACACTGCGCCTTAGGTCCGCCAGAGCCGCTGGCATTTCTCACTGCAAGGAGACAATGTCTGAATCAGCCGCGGGTCTAACTTCTCCATTGTTGCTGGGGGAATGCGAGCTAAATAACCAAATCTTCTACCGGGGGTCTTATTTAACTTAAATTTCGATCTTTTGCATTAGACAAACAAATATCTCTTGTTTCCCTGAGCTAATTAGTCATCAGGGAACAAAATGCTATAAGCATGGCATAGTTTTTAGGGATACCTATTGAATGACAGTACGAACTCATTTGCTAGTCTTCCTTTAGAAACATTCGATGCTTGTCCGATAAATTGCTCGGAACAAGCACTCACAGGAAGCACGAAGGAATAACTTCATGAATAAAACTTTGCGTAGAGGCTCCAGAGACGCCGCCTGAGTGCGAGCTTCTCAGGCGTGCCATTCGAGGCTGGACTGCGGACGCTCCAGTGTCGTCCCAGGAGAGCGCCTTCCTGCTCTCATTTTCGAGAACATTTGCAAATAACTTCTCAGAGCGATTGTTCAAAAGCTGCCAGTCTTCAAACATTTGTTTAACAGCATTACAATCTAATGCGCGGTATTTTAGATTTAAGAACGTCATTGTCCACAACAAGACTTTGTGAGAGTCTTCGGCATGAGCGAAAGTGGGAGACAAAAAAAGCTATTCAGCTACAAGATAAACTTCCGAAAAGCAACAATACGAAAGAGCAACGCTAAATAGCCGTACACGTTTTACTATTTCCGGTGCTAATGTTCTTGTTCTCGTTCGTTCCCAATGTTGTGTACGCGCTCAATATTGTCAACTTGAAAATTATTATTTTGCTTGATGAGCTATCTTGTAATTTTTATGGACACATATATTTATTTATATACACCTTAGCTTCACTATTAATACAATCAATATTTCCTCCTTAAGCATTTTTATCATTTGTTCACGTGCGTGAGTCACATCACTTTCTCACTGCACAATGTCTGGTGTCTTGTAATAACAATTTGAGTAACGTGATCACGTCAGGAGCCGAAACACATTTTACATCTTTAAGTTTATCTATTATTCATAACCTGTCAATTTATCAAAGTATATTTTATAAAAACATATTTTTGGAGAATCAGCTGTCGCTAGTGTGAAAGTCGTTGTGAAAATTGTTTGAAAGTTGTATGAATAATGTTGATGCGAGATTCTCATCGGGTTAAATCCAGTCAGTACTTTCTAACACTTTTCGTTCAATATAATACAGGAAGTTTAATCCATTACTCTTAGTAACTACATCTCTCTCAAGCATTTCGAGCGTTTTTTGGAAGTTTACTTCTTCAGTAAATTTTGAAACAGACGAAGATCAGTAAACTGATGAGGCCATTCGAGAGCTTCACTTTGACGAGCAGCTCCCGCGGCAACACTGCACGCGTACAAACGTGAACCAAACATCGTCTCAAGCATTTGAGCAGGCATTGAGCTCTAACGCTTACAATAGAATTGAATAGGTACAGTGACAAGCTGACAACTTACAGGAACTTTCACAAGTTTTCAAATTTCAGTTCAGGGTACACGAAGTTATACGTTTTCTAGGACAAATTTATAGCGTGAAGGCAAGGTACGCTTCGCCAAAATATTAATTTCATGGCACAATATTAGGAAAAAGTGTACTCTAAACGCCGTTAAATATTCTCCACTGAGTTCTATTGTACTAAGAAGAAGGCTATTCGATTTTGAAACTTGAACCAGAAACAAAGTTTGTTTCTTTCAAAAGTTAGGCATACAAATCTTTGATCAGGACATTTTCTCGCGCAGTTGAAGGCTTGCGCGCAACATCGTCCACCTCTCCTCTCAGAATACCCACAACCCCAGAGAAAGATTTGGGTGACGCCAATCCTTGTGATGTGAAGGCTCTCTCGCCCTCATGTCTGCATCCAGAAGTGACTAAGCGATGCGAAGCACAACAGTGTCCACGGCTGCCATCACTCAGCGATCGAACCTAAGACATATCGTGGGGTGCCGATGTGTTTTTCGTTCAGGAAACTTCACCGCGCTATTATTTGTACAGTGCAATATAACTGAGTGCTCGGAGTTTTATTTAGATATTTTAAACAGATCAGAGAAGGCTACCAGACGTTGAGCTCTACATTTTGCTCTTAAGTAATTGTACACCGTCATGTGGGTGAATTTGTGCTTAGCAATATCTTGGTTGTGCTGCAAAAGTCCGCAGTTGTGCCGAGCTTCTCATGCGTGCTCACGAAAAGATATGAAACGAGAAGTATGAAAGAACATGAAGCTTTTGAAAAATGTTTTGAAGTTTTTCGTATTGTATGCATTTTAGGGTAGCTTCTGGCTTGTCAAGCCTGGGCAAGACAAACGTACATCATTTACTGATTCGAAACGAACCAACAAACATCGGCATCTATGGATGCTTTATTTTCAATCAAGCCTGATATATATCACCTTCGACATTGGCTCTTCAAATGCCTTATAACTAACACCAGGACGCCATGACGGTCACCCCCGGTCAAGACCGGTTCCCATTTTAGACACCTGGGAAGAGTGGGGTAACATGTTTTGAGTTTTTCCCCTATACTTAACGGAGAAAGTCACCACACAGCGCCGGGATTCAAACCCTCGACACTTTCACGGAAGGGCAGGTTCTTTAACCACACGGCTACGACGAGCACTTAGAGAAGAGGTGGCCAACCAACTGCAAGAAAAGCTCTTGAAGAGGCTGAGTGTCTCCCAATGGCGTGTTCTCGTACACCTGCTACACGCCGCAAGTAAAGGCCGTCGTTACTATCATTTATTCTCGTGTCCATTTGGGCAGCCTTTACTGGAACATATTGCACGGGGCATCAGATATTTTCTGCTTTGTGGAAAGCTTGCTCGCCATTCCTGCATCAAACCACTAATACACATAGCATAATGTGTGTGGCTGAGTAGCAAATCTGTAAGCGTGAGGTATTCTCAAGATGTTGGATGATAATACGGCATAAAAATATAGACTAAAATAACCCAGCATTGATGCGTCTAAGCTTGAGAATAAAAAGTAAGGCGAAAATCGCTACACGTGACGTCATTTTTATTAAAATGATCGAATAAAACTGAACGTTTCGGACTAACTGTCCATCTTCAGCAAAAATCTGCAAGACGAAACCAAATGAGGAATAATTAATTCACTAATGAAGTATTTAAAAAAAGTTTAACTTTTTAAAATCACAAACAACGGTAAAAAAATAAAAGATAAAGGAAAACTGAGTAACTGAATTATGTGTTGGCAATATGAAGCGGGAAAGCACTTTGGGTGTCATTCAGAGTAGGTTTTATTTTGTAAATATGCAAAGATTCGAAAATGTGCAGATCTGTTCTGGAAGAGGTACCGGCCAAGATTATAAAATCGTTCAGGGAGACCTGAACATTGCACTCTTCTGCATGAGATCTAACAGAAGACAGTGGGGGGGCCGACCCAAAAGGAAAACCAGTTCTGCAACTTCGCCCAGCAAGCTCGGAAACTCTAGTCATCAGAGTACGGCAGGTAGAACCAACGTACCGCGAATCACAATGTGAACAACTGTATTGGTACACCGGAGACGAGCACAGTGTGGGAGGCAGTTTGTCTTTGAAACGGAATGGAGAACCAATTGTAAAATCATTCACTAGAATCATTTGAATTTTGAGTTTTGGAAAAAACTTGTTAATATGGGATTTAACCTTTTCGCTTAGTTTCAATGACTGATGGCCAAAATAGTTGCAGGGGAAATTACATCTTTTTAAATATTACACCCGCTTGTTTTTCAATTTACTGTCCCCTGACGTAACGGAAGCAGCGATTAAAATCCAGTACATATCCAACTTCCCCTTTTGTCTGCCCGTTGAGGGGCGAGAAAGTCGTCAATTTCTGTACGCTGACGCCTGCAAATTTGTCAGCAGTTTGCTGGACCGCACAGTGAGACGAGGTAACTCAAACGCAAGTCCTCATAACTCGGAGGGGCGCGCAGTGTGCGGTGCGTAATGAAAAGCGCAAGCTGCAAGACCAAGGCTGCGCGCCCATAAAACGCTAACTAACGGGACAGCCTGCGCCGTATTTTGGCGGCCGCTTTTGGTGGGAGATCGTAGGGCGGCCTCACTGCGCCTCAGGGTCATTATCGCGGCCTCACCGTGCCGGGTACTGACTGCTGGGGGCACTGCGATGCGCTCCCGTCTTTCTGCTCAAACGTTGTTTTATTCCAATCAAGCCTGACACAAATCATCTTGTGCATTGGTTTTTTAAATGCCTTATAACTAACACCAGGACGCCATGACGGTTACCCCCGGTCAAGCCGGTACCCATTTCCGACACCTGGGTAGAGTGGGGAATTGTGGCGGAGTTCTCTCTTTTCCCAATGGGGAGAATCACCGGACGGCACTGCCGGGATTCGAACTGCCGACACCTTCTCTTGAAGCGCGCGCTCTTAACCACTCGGCCACGGTATCTCCGCGCCTCAGGGTCTCTGGCTGCTGTTCCGTTCGCTTCCTACGCTCTGTGCTAGTGTCTCGCTCCCAGCTATAAAGTCCCCCATTGGTTTGCTGTGTCAGAGTCGTTCATTGAATATTTTGTGCCCGCTGTTATCGATGTATTTCCAGATTGCATATTAAGTTCCTTTTCAAGACTCCTAAATTCTTCTTGAAGGGTCGTCATGGGACTTTCTTTCCCTGCTAGATGATTTACTTTTATCCGATGACTTCAAGTCCTCAATTTTATCCCAACATCACCGTCTCGTTTCTAACCATTCCCATGACAATTTATATAAAAAAAACAGTCGCTTGCACTAATTGCACTAGTTTTAGCTCTTAAACTCATGAATGAATCACACGAGGAAAACACATTATTCCAGAAATTATGTTTAAAATTGTTCATGGCATATGAGCTTGATTACATTTGTGAATAAATTCTAAACTAAAACGGCTGCCAAACATCCGTGCATCCAGACTCAAATGAAATCCACGCGATGAAATGATTGTAGAGTGCAAGAGGGCCCTGACCTCTGAGAGGAAGACCGGAAGGCACAAATACTTAAATTCAACCATCAGTTTATAGTTAATTTATCTGCACAAAAAAATGCTTTCAATAAATTGGATAACACAAAATGAACACGAAGTCTTATTACTATCTGTTTAAAAAATGAAGTTGATACGAATTACTTTGCTAATTCATTCCTTTGCTTTCGTGTGTTCTCGGCGTCTGAGACGCTCTCTGTGTGACGCCTGGGATCGATGCTGCAAACTGCGCACAGACGGTCACGCAGGCGGCACACAGACGGTCACGCAGGCGGCACACAGACGGTCACGCAGGCTACACACTGACGGTCACGCTCGATCGGTGGTGTAATTTTCATAGAAAATTTTTTTATTTAATAAGGATCAAATTTATTGTGGATGACGAGGTGTGTTTTGATTTTTTAAATGTTTAATTGAGAAATTAACTACGTTCATGACTCACAGACGGTCAAGCAGGCGGATTGATTAATCACATGAAATGATTCGCTTAGCTATGTTCCTTTCCGTCATTTTGTGTGGGAAGTGCGTGCGTAGAAAATGCTTCTTTTTCTGCTCGCGTGGGAAATGGAGTTCAAAGGTTCACTAGTAAACGTGCCCAGCGTCCTGCATGCGCAACGCGTTGCTCAAAAATGCTGCTTGACCGAACCTCTACATGTTGAAAGTTTTTATGTTGAGTCACAAGGTCGGGAAGTTCCTGGCCAGAGGGAGAGAGATGAAAGAACAGATCGACACGCCCCAGGGAGCAGGATGGAGGAGCGAGTGGTGATGCCCAGCCAGGCAATGCAAGAAGAAATGCCCACGGTCTGCCTGGGCGTGAATACCCAAGGGAAAACGCGTTCAAAATCAATGAAATTCTAGAACATTTACAAGACGTTATCTCGCATTGATGTATTGCTCGGTGGTTTATGCGGTCTCCACACTTCCATACTCGAATATTTCATCCAGAGAAGTATTTCTCCATCACAAAACACCAGAGCTTGGAACTGTTATAGCGTTGTTTGTTCTGGCCTGAGCTTGACGAGCTGCATCGCGTAGAGCCACACATGAATCTTTGCGGAGTTGTATCGTACGCTCCTGAGATCTAACTAGCGTGCAATTTGCCTTCTGTATATTAGGTAGCTATTTAGAGTTACTTTATATTTTCTCCACTCTTTGGCGCTGGTTTTCGCAATGCTTGCCCTCAAAAGAAATGCCCTTTACTCGGATAACTTTCATTGTCCTCGTACTGCTGCTGCTGTAATGTACCACTTCTACTAATATTAAACGCCTACGCTTCTTCTCAAGTGATGAAGAGTAAAAAAATGCCATTTGATATCGCACATTTGTTTAAAAAGATGATACTGTCGAACACTCTGTTAATCAAAAGCATACAAAACACCTCAATTATAAAATGTACCATTTGAATAAGGAGATCAAGCTTGTAAACAAATTCTAAACTAGGTTCTGCAGAATACAATTCTGGTACGTTGAAACAACTCCGAGTCTTACTGTCTATTTCTGACCTCCTCTACACGGGAATATCCCAGCAAGGAAGCCGCCGCCTCACGGCATCGAGCAGCGTAACTTTTGCGACTCAGATGAACGGGCGAGACGTGCAAAGTTTTAATGGTTGCCTCCACGTAATATTAGAAGATAAATATCATATTTGGGCTGATATTAGCAGTGCTCCAACTTCAAAAAACACTCATCTCGCTGAGTGGAAAACCTCTTTTTCCATTAGTGCCCTCGCCGCTGCAGCTGTGGCAGGTATAAGTTGCCCATTTTGTGACCGCCACTCAACAAACATCACAAGTCCACCGACCGCCACGCAGGCGTGACTGACACTCATCACTGACAGTCCTGCAGTCCTGCAGGTGCTGCGTGCTAGAGCGTCGTGCTGGTGCTGCTGCTGCTGTTTCTGTTGCTGCTGTTTCTGCTGGTGGTGCTATTTCTGCTGGTGGTGCTGTTTCTGCTGGTGGTGCTGTTTCCACTGCTGCACATGCGCTGCTGCGGAGTATATTGGAGGCAAAAAATAATGGTTCCATTTTATTCTTTTGAATAGTTACTCTGTTTTTCTTATGGCCTGCAAATGCGTGGGATTTACCAACAATTAAGATATTTATTGAATTTTATAAATAACAAATGAAGCGCACCGCTATCGGTGTTGGTAATCTGGTTTCTCGCTGAAAGTAAACAATAATTGAGCCTTAAAGCTAAAAGCGAATAAACGTTGAAAAAAATTGTAGATGAAAAATTCTTTTCCATTAACCACAGTTGATGTTGCATTAATTTGGGTCTTTCTTAGTTTCCATGGATGCTTGCTCATTTTTGCCGTCCAAAGGGGCTTTGTACAAGAAAATATTTTCAAACGTCGTTTATAAAATATTGACATATTATTTTTAGTTTGTTGTTTTAACCTTGAATGCTCATTAAACGAATGAAATTATAAATTCTAAGGTGACCTAAGATACGACTACGTAGCGCTTATTTCCTAAGGAGAATATTACCAGAGCTATTGAGCGCCACGTAGCTCTTCAATATTCTCGTAGTTACCGAAGAGAACTAACTCTCCGGACACCAATGGACCAAATTGAAACTCCTTTCAGCGCTACTTCCAAGAGGTCATACATAGAATTGACTTTGGTAAAATTGTCTTTCTACTTTAGATCGGAACCCGACTCCTTAACACACCTTGAAATACATACCTCTTGCACTCTATCACTCTCAGAATTCTGTTTTGATCGCGTTTTGATTTCACCGCTGTCATGCTATTGTAATGGATGTTCTTTTCCTTATTTCATTTTGGTGATTTATTTCAAACGTGACGTCGCATCGAAAGTTAGATTGATAATTTCTGACCGAATCATTTCTTTTAGGTATTATTTTGCTGCCACCAGCCCAATATTCGGGCAAATAATATTTATCGTAAATCAATTATTAACAACGGTTAATCATAGTTAATTAATTATCTCCGTATTTCGGTAAGTGTGAGGTCAGAGCTGAAGGCTAATATTAATGTGCATAAAATCGTCATTTCATCATCATTATCATCGTCGTCTCTTCATCGTCTCTTCCTAACTTACAAAGGAAATTAAAGACACGAAAGATTACAAAGGTTCATTATTAACGCAGACATCTAGTATATCACAATGCTGCGGAGAGAGAAGCTGGTTAGACATTTAGTTAATATGTTAACTTATCTGCGGGATCCCGTTTGGGCGTTGTCGAAGTATGTGCGACGAGGCTGGTTGCTTTACGATCCGTTTTCACCATTAATTAGAGTAAGATGAATCTCCAGTTAATTAACAGTCAATTGTCACTTTTACAATCGTTCAAAGCAAAGCGATTTCATCGCCAAAGGCGATGAACCGCAGGGGGAAGACACCAATAAGTTTTATATGATCTTGTACCGTTTCTCTTCAATATCTAAGTTATTGAGGGAACCTTATCGACTGCCTCTGACAAACCCCTCCGTTGGACTCCTGTTGCCCGCTAGGTTTGAAGGAATCAGGTCGCGTCTCTACGTTAGTGAACAAACACGTTACGACAGCAGTTAATTGTTAATAAGTGAATAGCCCACGATAGTGATAAACATTAATTAGGATCTCGCATTCAATCTATAGAAATGAATAATATCCTAGATGATTAAGATTGTAAAGACAAGAAGTACATTGTGATAGAGGAATGAGAAAGAAGTATCTGATAACTTGAACTTGTAGTCCCTCAGCAGCGTCGTCGTGGTGATGTGAAGAGGGCAGTTGGTGATGATGGTAAGGCGTAGCGTCGTCTGGCGATGTTGTCGACGGAAATGGACGAGAGGAAGATTGTGGAGTTGATTCGAAGTTATGCTTTTCCGCGAGAGCAGATATCTTTTAGAGCGGTTCTTTTCGAAGACATTAAAGTCGTTGGCCAGACGTAGCATTTCAGTATCCCTCGTAGCGATTCCCTTATAAGTATAGATGTAGGGCGGTTACATCATGAGGATATAACATTCCATCAGCAGTCCAGCTGCAGCCGTGGGTGCAACGAGCTCCTGAGCAGCCGTGGCTCAGTGCTGCTGGCATGTCCAGACTTTATTCAATGCTGTGGCTGAGCGCGTTATCTGAGAGAACAATCAATGTTCAGTGAGAGCTCGACCGAAATAATGGGAGATGTCGGCAACGCATGTGTGTGTGCGGGAGAGGCAATACAGCTTGTGTTGCAGGGTACGATCAATTGCGGGACTGCTAAGCTAGGAGGTCTCTCTATAGCGGGCCGAGGTGGGATCGCCTCGTGGTTGCGCATTGGACATCACTAGTTTGTTTAACTGCGGAGACTGTGTGTGTTTGTATATGTTTGTGGGTATGCTGTGTGTGTATGTGTGTGTGTGTGTGTCTGACAGGTGGCAGCACTTTGAGACGGACTGCAGGTACTGTGTAGATATATATATAGCTGTAGGACAAGGAGTACTTGTGTGTATTTCGAGTGACATGGAATAAGTTAGGAAAGAGTACCACATCAGAGCTCTAAAATTAAAGTGAGGGTCTGGGCTGGCGAGTCATTCTCACTAAAGAAGAGATCATCCAAACTTTGGAATAAATTTCAGTCTATTAGAAAAAATAAATATAGAAAGCTCAGTACAAAATTAGGGAACTTCCCCTGCAGACTAATATACGGTAATTAAGAACATTTTACCACCCGAATACTTCGACCCCGATGCCGAAGAAATGTTCCCTCAAGATGCAAACACAGAAAAGTTCACAGAGGACTTTCGGAAGTATTGACTCATGAATTCTTTGCGTCGGAACACAATGGCGGCCTCACCGAACGCGGCATTTTATGCGCTCATTGAAGCATTCACAAGCTTTTTTCTTAGAGAAAGCGGAGACTCATCAGCGACTGGGCAATGAGGCCCTGTTTATCTCGCTTCCCTCCGCCGCACCGCTTTTTTAAAGTCCCAGATTTCTCTTTTGTCTGGGGTGAAGCTAAAGCCTTTTCAACGTCACGGCTTAGAAAAACCTGACCTTTGCTAATTAGTATGCGAGAAATTTGCATTCAGTAGCAAAATTGAGGTGCGGCGGAGGGGGCAGGGTGGGGGAGGGATGAGCTGCGAGCGGTCATTAAGCGGCCTTGTCTTCCATTATTTTCTGGCGTTTGTCATTTGTTTTTCCTGCTGAGTGTACTATTTTTGCAGCGAATGGGTGCAGCAATGAAACGGGTTCTTCTTTTTGTCCGTGTGCTGAGTTGGCGAGAACGCAGCTGATTTGGTGTCGTCGTTTCTTGATCACACTTAATCCAGATCTTGGAAAACTTCTGTTTCCAATAAAGTTAATCGAAGTGTTTTACATGCTACAAAGTAACGGCACTCGTAGTAAAGAATTTCTGAAATACTTTAAATAATAATCACAAGATTGGGTTCGCTTGCTCGTGAATGTGCTTCACGTTTTTTGCTTCTAAAACTTTGAGAAAGGAAAAGCAGCAATGGCTACTAACTTCGGTGAACTGCTTCTTTGTGCATAAAACCGACTCGGCGCAACATGAGCTCCATTGCAGTGAGGGAAATTTCAAATTGACAGCCCCGAGCGTCCAAAAGAATCTCTTGCCATGATCGCCAAATGCGCGCTTGTTGTGCGAGCCGCGATCTGTTATGCGTTTTCTCGACTCATTGTTTTCCTTCATTTTCCTCAATGCATCTGAAGCAACAGGTTAGAGTGAACAATTTTTTGTTAATGAGCTTCTTGTAGGCTGCCTGCCTGGTGTGGACAGGAAACCAGCCTGCCTGATGTAGGCAGGAAGGCAGACTGCCTGATGTAGGCAGGAAGGCAGCCTGCCTGGTGTAGGCAGGAAGGCAGCCTGCCTGGTGTAGGCAGGAAGGCAGGCTGCCTGGTGTGGACAGGAAGCCAGCCTGCCTGGTGTAGGCAGGAAGGCAGCCTGCCTGGTGTAGGCAGGAAGCCAGCCTGCCTGGTGTAGGCAGGAAGGCAGCCTGCCTGGTGTGGACAGGAAGCCAGCCTGCCTGGTGTAGGCAGGAAGCCAGCCTGCCTGGTGTGGACAGGAAGCCAGGCTGCCTGATGTAGGCAGGAAGCCAGGCTGCCTGGTGTAGGCAGGAAGCCAGGCTACCTGGTGTGGACAGGAAGCCAGCTTGCCTGGTGTAGGCAGGAAGCCAGGCTACCTGGTGTGGACAGGAAGCCAGCCTGCCTGGTGTAGGCAGGGCCAGGCTGCCTGCTCCCACCTAAGCATATGTTAGAGACGCTTCAGACACATGCGACGGAAGGAACTCGAGTAGTTGCTACGTTTGTTCGTTTCACAGAAAATTTCCTAGAGCAAGACACTCAGAATTGAATACTAATTCAGAGCAAAAGAAAGTAGAACAACATCAAGAGAATTCTCCAAAACACAAAAGTTTCTTTCTAAATTAAATAAAACTTAAAATTTCAGCGTTGCATTATTTGAAGCACGATTCCTCTACAGTAATAAATCTAAATCAATACGCCTCTCGTAATGAATTTTCTCTTGGCAAGAAAACAACTAAAGCTATGCCGGAAATGACCTAGGAGATGATCATTAACTGAACTGCGGCGCTCACGAAAGCCTCCACTGAGAGCCAGGCAGCAGCAGCGAGGCGGAGGCTGGCGCTGCTCATTAAGAAAGAAGATCCCTGATTTCACGGTCAGCGGCCGCGGACCCGAGGCCAATTGTTCCGTTTGGCGATGCAGGGATCGCGCCCCGCCAGCCGGCACATTGTGAGCACATCCCATGCAGAGAAGTTTAGATTTTATTCCCCCAGTTATTTCCTTCATAGTTCCCGCAACATCTAGGCCACAACTTACGTTTTGTACGTCTAATGTTGCTTTACGACACACTTTAAACTTTCAGTTCTAATCTCACGACAAATTTTTTAACAATTCAAACTATCCTATTTTGTTATTGTCGTTGTTGTTTGGTTGCATGTGTGAGGCTGTGTTACTTGGTGCAGGACGTCAGTGTTGTGCGAATTTTTGGCAGAATTTCTTGCGCTCTGAAATCGAATTTTCGAACAAACTCTCTCATGTCCACAACACATGAATGACGCATGAAACAAATGATATTTTAGTTGAATATCAACTAAAAATGTAAAATGGATCATTATGTCGAATGGATCATTGTTCGAATGGATCATTGATTCGAAAATGACTAATGACATAATGAACGAAAATGACTAATGACATTTGATGTTGTTCGTTTTTCCAAATTTATTGACGTTTTGTTGGTCATAATTTAATGAGACACCTCTTATCTGAAAACCGAACGAAAACTGACTGTGAACATTTCAACCAGAAGCCTAAGGCACAAACTGAGCTTTGTTCTTGCCTTAGCAGTTCGAGCAGGTAAAATTCAAGAGTATCAAATGAAAAAAGTGGACCATGTTAAAAAGCTGTTAAATTTTAATAACATGTAACGTTTTTTGTCATCGTTCAGATACAAAGCGGCTCTAAGACGAGGCAACAATGCTCAACCGTATTTAATCATATTTATGAAAAACCAAAACTAACACAATTATCTCGATGCCAAAACTTTCCCAACTTTGAAGACTGTGCAGAGGTTCCTCTCGAATTCCATTTAAGTTTTGCTCATAAAAAATCCTTTATTGAGCTCAGCCCTTTTGAGGGCACACGAATGGGGCCCCAAAAAATGGATGAATTTTAATTGGCATTAGTTTATTGTCCTTAAAGGCATTTTTAAGCGGACAATTATTGAATTATTTCAGAGCAACATGTGATTAAATATATAAATTAGCGGTTTCCATCTCTGATGCTAAGGTGCGAGACTCTTTTGCTACTCCGCTACCTGCCCAGTGTGCATTATCGCGTGAGCCAACAATAAACAGGAATTAGAGATGCAATAACTTTCTAAATAGTACCATCCCGAATGAACTAAAATGTTAAGAAGCCCTACTGGATTAATGTAGGAGTTACCGATTTAGATCAAACATGTTGTAGAAATATGTATAGCCAAAAAAACATATTTTCAATCGTATTAACTTTCCCTCATTTGGTTTCGTGCACCTCACGACCGAGGAGGAGTGCCAGCTCCGGGTTACGGTCTGCTCCTGCAGCCCCTGCATGAGAGACAACCTCGCACCAACCGAATACTTATTTAGCTACTCCGCAGGCCTCAACATTATGTAGAGATTAAAAAAAGGATGTTTTATTCCAATCAAACCTGATACATATCATCTTGTACTCTGGTTTTTCAAATGCCTTTTAACTAATTCCAGGTTACCTCCGGTCAAGCCGGTACCCATGACGGTTACCCCCGGTCAAGCCAGGACTCATTTCCGTAATAACTGCAGCTTAACTTTCTCGCGCAGCTATTAGCGTTCCTCTGACACACTGAAATTGAAAAAGTGAGTATCATTGCGTAATCCAGAACTACCTCGTAGTTAAAAAGGTGCACTTTTCAAAAACTTCTCCAATTATAATTTTCTCTCACGTTTATGTCAATCAGTTTCATGGCATGTGCTAGGAGAGTGGCCATGCAGCCACCTCACAATCCCTGAGTATGGAAAAAACTTAGCAATCTTCTTCAAGCTAAAGTCTGCACCTCAGGAGCCTATTTTTGTGCTAAGTTCCATGATAAATATCATTAACTTTACGTCCTGAGTTGCACACACATCAGCCAGAATTACTTGAAGTAAGATTTCCCTCCGGTACTACCAGCATGAAAGCGTCAGCCCCGTGATTAAATCAATAGAACGAGGCGAGGCACGACGGTCCTGCATCACAGCTGCAAATGGTCTCGAGCTGCAAAGTTTACGCGGCGGCCGCCCCTTAAATTTGCTCGAAATTTTCATTTCGGGCGCAAGCGTCGTAATTTGAGAGGCCCTTCCACGCTGCTCACAAAACTAATTTTTTTGCAGAACTTCGGTTATGCAGAGCATTAAAAACGACGGTCGGAACAGGCTCATATGATGTATGATCGAAAACTCTTGGTCTTCATTTCCTGTACGCATCGGTTAGAAAAGTACGCTTTTTCTGATTCGAAATCTTTTCGAAAAGTTCATCGGAACAAAGTTTAATCCATTGCGACCGTTTTATAAACATTTGATGAAATTAGGTTGGGTAGAAATATTTTCAGTCATCTTTTAGTGACAAAATAAGGGGACACTAACCGCTGAGTAGCAAATTCCAGTCGGTGAGCAATGACCCAATGACTTAGCTGAGGTGGATCTCTGCAATACGAGGCCTCTATACGAGCAGTGATTGTACATGTCGGCCCAAATGATATTTTATTTTCTAAACATCAACTTTGCTTGTTGAATCTATACGAGTTCGCTTCAGGGATTCTACTGAATCTAATCTTTATTTCAAATTGAGGTGACTTTAAAAAAAACTCCTTGTAAATGCTGGTTCCACAGCACAGGCAGCGGCGGGTGTCCCTGGTTGGCAAGTTTTGCGCTCGTCTTCCACAAATTTGGGGCAAGTGTGATACGCAAAGTAGTTTTCTGAGGATTTGAGGATATTTTCATTATGATCAAATGAATTAGAGAAAGGTTGCACGACTGTAGTGTGTAAACACAGCGGATTTGCAAAATATTCCTCACACACAGAAGCTTGATGCATGCAGGCGAAGAAAGTGCACATAGTATGAAACGCCTAAAATTTAAACATGGGGATTTAGTTAGCAAGTGTAGAACATCAGCCACAACCTTTACTAGTCGTCAACACTTATGACCTGGAGATGAAATGCATTTGAATATCAAAGAGGTAGGTTACCTAAGTTAGCTGTGAGGGCTGAACGCGGTATCAAAAAAATTGCGACAGAACGTTATGCAACGTGGAAGTCGAAGTTAATATCATCGCCCTCGCACTTTGTACATTACAGATGTTACTGCAGATGTCAAAAGATTTAAATCAGTGTAGAAACATTTCTTGTGTTTTAGTTTACTAAACCAGAACGAAATAATTTCCTTTTCGCTGAAAACTCCGTGCACTGTCTCTTGCATGAGCATATTGAGGCAGTGAGCTATGCATTAGAATTCGTTAACCTTGCTCCTCAATGATATCTTTGAAGTACTAAGTTAGTTCAAACGCAAATTTATTTGTTGATCACAGTGTTCTGCATTCTTTTATATTTTAACATTCACAATCTTATATAATGAGCACAAAAGACCAAGGAATCATGAGCTGTAGACCTTATCTGTTTTCATTTTTTAATGCAAACGAGAGTTCTTAATTTGTACTAGTGAGTTTTACCTCTGCATGTTGCGATTGGTACCTGATGGAAAAATATGTGGATCGACACATGCATCACAGGAACAAATATTTATTTGTATCGTTTCGTTTGTTCGTGGACGTGTGAATAAAGACATCGTGGTCACATAATTGGTCAAAGCTTTTCGCATCTAAAAGATTTAAACGGAGCAAATTTGAAAATTTAGTGTTGAAAATTTCAGGTGTGACTTTCATTGGTATTACTCAGTTTTGTTTTCATTTCCTTTTCTCTGAGGCTGACAAAGTAAAATGCAATCCCATCTGGGATCCAAAACAATTTATGAACAATTTAAGCTGACAAATGAAAATTTCCTCACAGTTGGAGTCAAGAACAATTTGTGAACAATTTATCCTGACAAATTAAAATGCTATCCCAGCTGGAGTCGAGAACAATTTAGGAATAAGCTCAACACTGCAGCTTGACAGAGATCAATACGCCTCTCTGGCCTCCCGGTGAAGTGAAAGTGACAGCCAGCGCCGGCATCGAATTTGTGATAACAATTTGGTGAGGTGTAGAGAAGTTGTCGCGCTGCCCCTGCATAGAAATGCCCGCCTCACGTCAGCTGAACTCTCACAGGAGCCTCAAAACAATTCCATGTGCAACTGGGCAACTGAAGCTCACGTCAATATGTTCTCCAAAATTGAACTCGATAAAATATGGAGTCAGCACGAGGATCGTTTACGTTGCTGGCTCAGGTCGCAGGAAAATGAGTTGGCCAGAAAAATTATTTTAGCTTCAGCAGCGACTCGTCAGTCAACAAGTATTTTGAGTGTAAGTCTCTGTCATTCGTGTTTTGCGATAGTAAACTCATTGCAAAGTAACCAAGGGATAATACTAATGGCCCAAATACAGGTCAATACACTTCATTAGAATTAGTGACAGCCGTTCATCTATTTAGGCTTACAATCTAAGAGTGAAATCTCTCTCAATTTTCAGTACTCGTGTTTCGATGTCAGTGTTATAAGCAGGTCTCCCACTTTTCTATTTATTAATGTTAAGGGCTTAGTTCTTTTTAGCTCGTGCTAATTTTTATTTCACAATAACTTTAGACCCATAAATTGAATCGTTTTTAGAAGAGAGAAATTTGGAAGAAATCTTTTGTACCATGTAAAAAATATGTTCTGAATTGGAATTGGGATTTGGTCAGTTTGCAAGATACGCTAATTACTCGCGAGCAATAATTAAAGCCAATATTTTCCAGCGTGCACTCGACCAAAGCCAAGGTAAGAGAAACGTTTCAGTCAATTACTAAGCGAGCGCAACAGTAGAAGATTTTTTGAAATGTTTGCAAGAAGCAGCAAATGATGCGTGTCTCACTGAGAGATTACTCAACACAGACCCACATAAGTGAACGGAAGTGCAAATAGATAGATAGATAAATAGATAGGAAGTGCAGTCATTTGGGGGATAGCGTCCCCCATACGGACCATTTTTTTCATTATTGAACCTAAAGCAATGAAATTTGGTTTACTGATAGGAAATGCAATTGGAAATCATTTGTCATTCGAGAAAAAAATGCGATTTTCCCCATAGAAAACGAGATTTTCATAGAAAACGAGATTTTTGGGGGGTTCTCAAAATGCATCTCCTCTGACAGTTTTTGAGTAAAAGTGATGAGTTTGGCATCATTAGCTGCGGAAAGACGTGGAAATTCCAGGAAGTTCTATGCCGATCCCCAAATTCAAAGTTTTAATGGAAAAAAATTGAAAAATATCGAGTGAAAATTTTTTTTTCGAAAAAACGGGATTTATGACGTCATAACTTTTGAAAAAAAGATCACGATGAAGTCAATTAGAACTTCCTGAAAAGCCCTTGTATTTCCGCATCCAATGATACCAAAATCATTACTGTAGCTTGAAAACTGTAGGAGGAGATGCATTTTGAAACCCTAAAGTCCATAGTGTACATTATAGGCAAAACAAAGAAACATAAACAATTTTAATTAAAAATTATTGAAAAATTTTGGTTCGAATGAGACCTTTGAAATCATTATAGAGTAATACATAGACATAGGAATTGGCATAGCAACGTCGCGCCGTGAAGAAAGTGCCAAGTTGGAGGTGTAACATGATAAAATACCACTTCCCCCTCCCCTCCCCCCCATTCTTCAAACCCCCGTAGCGGGCGAACGAGTGAACGTACGAGTCTCATTTTTTCACAGAATGTGCTTGACCTCTCACACTTCATATAGCAGCAATAATCCCTTTTTCTCAAATTTTCTCAGAATCCTGGATTCATATGGGGGACGCTGTCCTTAAAAGGGAGACGTCTTTTCTGGACAGTCAAAGAACTACGATATACATCCTAAAATTCTAGCTAAATAAACATTTACAAATGAAAGGGATACGTATGCTTGCAAGGATAGTCTTTTATCTCTTTGATACACTCTCGCTGTAGCTCATCGGTCAAACAGTGACACATCATTTACCACAACACGGACCGCTACCGCAAAATCATTTCTGTCCTCTATGCTCGCCATAACTTTACTAGCTACAGTCTTACTTACTATGTTGTTGGGTAGAAAATGTTATCGTCTTTGATGTATGATGATCTTTATGATGTTATCGTCTTTGTTAAAGTTCATTACTGATGTATAAAACGCATCTCTACATGCAATAATTCGAGCACGCAGTAAAGTTTACCCTTGCCGTCACAGAAGGGTTCAGTTTTAGCTTTTTACTTACAAGAAAATTGAAAATGTATAAGAACATGCTGAAACTTGTTCGGCATTTTTACTAGCTAAAATATACTGAGGAAACGCCTGATTTTTTTGTGTCTTGAACAGGACACAGGTCGGTCATCAATGGATCAATAGTAAATACTAAGAGAGTTACAGAGCTGCTTGCTAGCGTGCTGCATTCTAATGCCCTAATACACAACAATTACGTAACACTTCAATACAAACATAGCTGAGAAATTAGACTTCGATCCTTTTCATTAGTTGACCAAACTTAGCACTTTCCTGCACAAGCAAAATACTCAATTGCTACTCTTGTGAGCCATGTTACTTTTGTGTGACTCACCCATCACTTTTTTACAGATATTTTACTTCGTTAATGGGAGTACTTTGTTCTACACTTCACGCTGCATATTAGAGCACTTTTCAGGGTAAAAGTTTTTCATTCCCCCTTTTTAAATGGCGCAGAAAGGGTTAAAATAAACCCCCGACTCCAGAAGGCAGTGACAGCGTGGCAGGTGATGCACGTGGCTGCCCTTAACGAATCAAAAATTAGTGCTAAATTTCAATGACTTGTCTCCCTAAGGCTGTCAACCTTGCGTTCTATTCTACTGTGCGTACTGTCCTCCGAAGCTTCTTGATAGTTACCGAAGAAAGAAAATAAGACATCTATTTTGCCACAAACAACTAATATTTTTTCAGAAATTAATAAAAATAAAGCCCACTGAAACTGTTAGACTTATCAGTTCTTCTCTTCCATACGCATAATTCGGTTTCTATAAGAAACCAGGAGAGTTAACTTCCAGATTGCTTTGATGCAGCTTTGGCGGCATAAAAGTTGAAATGCGGGCTTTGGTTTCTACAATTTACTGCACAAAAAAAAACATTTTTAGTCAGGAAGTGCCGTCACGACTCATAGGTAACAAGTCTTAAAGTGTATTTTCGCACAAGTTGGTAAATCATTTTTATTTGCTAATCCCATACTACGACAATCTTAGTACAATTTACAGCGCCATAACAGTGAACAATTTGAGCAACCCTAACTCCATACTAAACCTGTTCAAGCTCACCGGCAGAAAATATTGCGCGTACACCAAATAGAAACCCAACGAAGCGACCCAGTGTCTTGTACGGCATCGTCGCTCTTGGGGATGTCAAAAAATAGGCGTAGAAATCATCATAGGGGAGGGAAGCATTCAACGGTTCCAATGAGCTGTCGGTGCAGTCACACGTCAAGAGGCACGAGGGAAGTTGAGCAAGCGATCAGAAGTATGTCCGTACTTCGTCATCCGCTTTCCAGGTTTTTGGAGTCCAGCCACTTCCGCTCCATATGTCAGGGCGGCTCTTTCTTCCGAAGTTGCGGCGACGTGCGGCCCGCCGTGTTTACGGGCCTTGTGGGGCGGCGCTGGACGGAACGGCAAATTTTAGCGGCTTAAGCAATGCATTACGATAAGTTTCTAGCGCCCATGTCTCTCGTTTGTTGATGTTTTCTTAAGTGTTTACGGCAATTTTTTAGGTGAGGCTTCCTTTGTTTACTGCTTGCCGATCAGATTTTAAAATTTTCATGACAAAAAAATACTCACCGGGTATAGAATTTCTTCATTTACACTGTAAGCTGCAAGCAGATATGACCAGATCAGGAGTTCATTGACTCGTATGGCACTCGTATAAATATATGGAGGACGAGGTAAAAAAGAACGACAAACTGTGATGTTTGCCGATAGTTCTTCAGAGCATTTTCCAAGGTCGACACTTTATCGGCATGTCCAGGATGAAAAGAACTAGTAAGGCTATGTTAAGTATAGTTGAGTTAGGCGAGGCAATTGCTGGTATAAATCTAACGTTGAAAAAATATTCTCGATGAAGATTATGATTGACATGAAATCAAATTAAAATTCTTACTGCTTTAAATGTTAAGATTCAGGCTATGAAATAGGTCAAGTCTTGAGCCTTGTTCAGCTTAATGAGCTGAAGTAAAAGTGGAAAACTTACAAAGGAAAGAAAAAGTTTTCAGAATTAATGTATCGGAGAGTAAAAATTAAGAGAGTAAAGTTGAACGCGAGTCCATGCATTCTCATATTGTCTAGTCGTTCTCTTGAATGATCTCTTTTCTTGCAGTTCATTTTCTCAGTTTGATGCGTCGTCTTTATGTACATCAGTTCAGCAGCGGCTGCAGAGCCCTCACACTGTCACTCTGCTAGGATATGCATTAATTTCAGCCAAAAGAGCATAAAATTTATGTTTCAGGCAATCCCTGCTTTATTGATTTTGTGGAAGACACTGCATGTCTGCAGCAACACACGAGCAATAACCTAAGCAGTTTTGAGTAGTGAAGCAAATGCAATTGCTCCCCACCTCCACGAGCATTGGCTGAATTTCCTCCAAAGATCACAACAAAATCCAGCCCTAAATGCACCCCACGGCGTCACGCTGTTGAACAGTCACCACTTCGGGCCACACCTGCACACCTCACACCACACCTGCATACCTCACACCACACCTGCACACCTCACACCACACCTGCACACCTCACACCACACCTGCACACCTCACACCACACCTGCACACCTCACGGGCACCACACACGATCCCGACGCCGCTGTCAGCCTCTGCGTGGCCCGTCACTGAACATTGCATGCAAGCTGTCGCACCTTTGATGTCTACTGCTTTCGCTCGCTTTTCCGGTAGAAATGAAATAGTTTCTTCTATATAGGTTTAGTGAGCAGAGGCTCCTGGGCTGCTCTATGATTATTATTTACTAATCAATCTGGTACGTTTCTCACTGGCACATTCTGAGGGAAAGTTAAATTTTTCTCAAGTACAGTCGGGTAGTTATTAACGCTAAATATGATATCACGTCCAAGTTAAGAGTTTTATCAGTGCTAGTAAAGGTTACTATAGGCAGCAAACTCTGTTTTTCTTGACGGTACACTACGAAAAGAAATGCGACAACCTTTTTTTTGCGGGATGAAAATGAGCATCTTTGCCTACCACGAATGGGCAGCATCATGACTCACATTCCCTGTTGCATCAGTGTAAGTGTCCGGGTATTTCCTTGCAATGAAATTATGAAACGGAAAATTCGTATCACCAGAGCATGATTTGCAAGGTGTGAAGGTATGCGAGGAGGTGTGAAGCGAGGCACTGAGTTCCACTTAAAAGATTTTCCCTGCCCTCCGAGCTGAGGCAGCTCAATGCAGAGGAGTGTGTTGATGGACTCCACAGGGAGATGAGCTTCAGTGCTCTGTGTTACCAATAGCTCTCCTAATTATTCTAAGGCGAGAACGCAAGTGATAATTTAAAATTAAATTGCAGAAATATTTTTGAGACTAAGTGAATAGAATTTTTTGCTGCCTCTGCACGTAAATTTGACGTGGATTGAGTTAATTGAGTGAAGACGATAAGTTGAAGTGCGAGTTAAAAAAAAACAATGAACGACCAGGCCTTTAAAGCACCGCTGAGAAAAACGGAGGACAGCGAATATATAGCATGTCAAGTAAGCCCAGAAGGAGACACTTGTAACAAGCTTTTCAGATTCTTCTGTGAGAGGCGCACGACACGAATGAAGGGCGCAACGTCCGACAAGTGGGCAGGTGAGGCCGGACGCCATCACCACACTTCTCAGTTCGAGGATGTGATGGGATCCCCGAGGACAGATATGCTTTCAATCACTAATTAATAATTATACTCCATGCAACTAAATGATAGGATTTACGAGTCATCAGGTCAAAGTTATCATAAAAAAACTAAGAAAGCACAAATCACGCTTTCCTAAATTGTTTTTGTTTACGCTTAAATTAGTGGACCTCAAAAAAAAACATTTTCCATTTGCTATTGAAGGAGAATTTCTGTGTCGCGTAATAAGACGTGTTAAGGCGCCTTGACGTCGAGAACTACCTGGACGCTGCAGAAGAGCTGCTTTAGAGGCTCGTATAAAACGTTTCCCCCGACAAAATTAGCGACACTTGAGTGACAGATCCGCTTAAAGATCGCCGGTATCGCGCGTCCAAAAGCGTCCTCAACGAAGCTCCAATCGACTAGCGCCCAGCGATCCGAGATGAAAGGTTAAGTCAGCAAATCAGCGGCGCAGATCAGGTGGACTCAAGAGAGGCCTTCGCGACACCTGGGCGCTGCGAGCGTTGTCTGTGTCGCAGGAGCACGGACAAGGGATTCTTTTTGCTTCAGTTCGATACACGAATGGGCTTTGACGGACGCCAAAATCATGAAAAATTTTCTCAGAAATACTTACTTGAG
This sequence comes from Platorchestia sp. MABIK, assembly GCA_014220935.1. Taxonomy (NCBI): domain Eukaryota; kingdom Metazoa; phylum Arthropoda; class Malacostraca; order Amphipoda; family Talitridae; genus Platorchestia; species Platorchestia sp. MABIK. Next base: position 160,070 of record JACJUY010000227.1, on the reverse strand, counting down.
AAAATGTTTAGTTTTTTGTTTCTTACTTCTTTGGCTGTTGGCGAATCAGGCATAAAGAAGTTTTAAACTTCTATTTATAAGATCTATATTTCCAGGTTTAACTTTGTTCGAGAATAAGCTTAAGACTTATTTGCATTTAGGGATGGGCAATGAAAATATCCTCACATAAAAAATTTAAAATTCGCATTCATGGGTGTATTGAATATTCGAGCTTTTCTTTTATCGTTCATTTACATAGAAGTTTTCCCACCATAAAGCATTTATTCAGCCCCAAAGTATGGGAGATAGAACCACCTAAACCATTCGTTAGAGCGTCGAAATCTTTTTATCGCTGCGACCGCTTCACAATCCACACGCAAAGAAAATGTCCTAATCAAAGATTTGCCTGACGAACTTTTAACGGGAACAAACTTTGTTTCTGATTTATGTTTTGAATTCAGAATAGGCTTCGTCACGGCATTGGCGTGCTTCGTCATGCTTCGTCATGCGCGTGGCTCCTTCACACGCATGCACATTCAGGGAGAAGCTCCTTTACTGCAAACACGCTCATTAAATTTCCACCTTCTATGAAATATGCTAATTTTTACGTGAAAACGGTAAGCTCATTCTTATATTGAAAGGTAAGAATGAATGTAAAGCTGGGTATGTCTGTAAATATTGGCTGACTCACCAAAACAGTCAAAAATTTTAACATTTACCCACTGAAGAGTGCCATAGTATTTTAACAAAAATCTAAAATTTAATTCAAAGCCATAAGAAACGTTTAATAAAATTTATCAACAAATGGTCAGGCTGATGAGGGTTAACTCTGCCATCATGTTCACATGTATCATTTTCACATGTATCATGTTCACATGTATCATGTTCACATGTATCATGTTCACATGTATCATGTTCACATGTATCATGTTCACATGTATTAGCTGCAATAATGTGTTTGCCAATTTCTTCTTTTTTGTGATGCGCTAGTTAGGCTTCTCAAGTTAAGTCATTACTCTGAAAACTGAGTTTTAAATTCACTTTCGCGCTGTTAGAGACGGGGAAAAAAGTTTAGATCTATGTAATAATTAGAGTGTGAGATAATGATCAAATACAGTGTAGAATCGATGTTGTAAGTTTGATATTAGGTGCATTTATCTTTTAACCCTGTAGCGCTCGAGACTCACAGGAAATATGTCATAATACCTTAACATTTATTTGTTGGCAAATTATTGCTTACCGTTCTTCTTTTCCCCATCATTTTTCGTACAAGTGTGAGCACTTCTGCAGCTGCGCAGTTAGCGCTGCTGAGCAGCGCCCCATCATTCACATGCGACCAACAACATTTGCCTGCCAAATGGCTACCATTGATGCGCCAATTACTGCTACTTTCTAGCGGTCCCTGTCAATAACGTGAAGATTCTTGTCTCTCTTCATTCAAAATTTGGCGAATCGACAGGTTACAATCTCTTATTTATTTAATCTGTCAACCTCCCTCTCTACCTCAATGCTCTTTCTTTCTGTCATAGGAGCTTCACTGTCCGTGCTGGCGCAGCTCGATTTGTGTTCTCTCACTGTAGTCAACTTACGTATCCTACATACTACAGCTCTCTCACTGTAGTCAACTCACGTATCCTACATCCTAAAGCTCTCTCTCTGTAGTCAACTCACGCATCCTACATCCTACAGCTCTCTCACTGTAGTCAACTCACGTATCCTACATCCTACAGCTCTCTCACTGTAGTCAACTCACGTAATCTACATCCTACAGCTCTCTCACTGTAGTCAACTCACGTAATCTACATCCTACATTTGTTAAGTTTTCGTGCTGAACAGCCGTTTCACAAACACTTATATGTTTTTCAATTCCTCAACCACTTGTAAAACGGCTAAACAAATTTTAATCAGGAACTGAGTTGAAATTTCATTATACCAATGCGTCTTTCTCCCCAATCCAATGCAGTCACTCTTCAGTTACTAACCTTGGCGTTAAGCTGTGTAGATTATACTGCTCGTGGAAGTTGGGGGAACACTTTATTTCGCATGACATGCTCTACTACCATTCTTGTTCTAATTATCTTCCTTTACTAATACACATCCAAGTTCTCTAGTAGATTCCTAAAATTGCGTGTGAGTATCCGCTTATAGGAGGATTTCTCTCCTTACGCCCACTTTTCCTTTCCCATTTGCGTCATTCTTTACGCAGTTCGTCCATTTCCTGTAGTCCCAAGCACCGCTCTCCCCCCACACTCCCCTCCCGCCCTCTACACGGGGCGCTGCCCGGCGACTACATCTCTCTGATTACAAAATCGAAGGCCGTGAGAACGGCTGAGGCTGCTCTATGCAAGGCAGTCGGCCAAAACCGAGATCATCGGAAGTGGTGATGACGAGTGAAACGTGGCTCTGCAGCAGTCGTCTTGAGGCCTTTGCAAGATTTTGTGTTCCTGGATAGCTTTTCATTCTAATCAGTAGTGAAGTGAAATATGTTCGAATTAATGAATGCAAACATCTCACTCGAGATTCTCGGGCACACAACAAATTAAGCTCAAGTCAAAATAGGTAAAGGAGAATGGCCTTGAGCTTCTCTCGCGGGAGATATATCAAGAACTGTCCTTGATGCTCTGTACAAAATTCCAGATTGATGTTATCGTTGGTTTTGAAGATCAATATTACTGAACATTTCCAAAACGATTATAATGTTGTCGATGATCGTAAATAAATGATTATCATGAGTACATTCCTTATTCGTTCTCGCAAACAGTTTGTCCTGTTTTAGGTCTACGGATAGAAGGGCCAGCATTTCATTACATCATGACAGCAGTGCCAAAGAGATGTACCGCCAAAAGACCATTAATTAGGAAATGACAGGTGTTGATGAGTACGCTATCACTATCAATGCTATCATACGACGGGCAGTTATAACTGGTGCCTCTCTTCATGTTTTCGAAGGCTAGAACGAAGACTAAATATGCCTGACATCACCAAAAGTTCACTTGGGGCGACATGGAGGCATGAGCCCCATCATTGCACATTCGACCGAGAGTCACAGAACAAAAATTAGCCCGCATGGCGGCACCGCTGGACGACGGTGCTATCGAGGCCAGTTGAGGGCAGCCAGAGGCGGCCAGGCGGTGGTTGCCCGCCACGGTAAAAGAAACAATGTAGGGTCAAACTAGTCTTTTTCTCGTCGACCGTGTGGCAATGCTGACGTCATGGCAACAAACCAGGAGCAGCGCTCACATTTCACCTGGCAACACTGCTAAACCCAAATCTGGCACCACTACTGGCCTAACCACATGTCGCAATGCTGACGTCATCCAGTGGGTTTGAAATGAAGCCGTTCTATTGGCTAGCCGAACAAGAGGAGGTGTATTTTCCCCCACGGAAATGAATCTATCTTGTTTCCTCTACCGTGTTGCCCACATTGTGCGAGGCGCTCTACGCATGAGCGTGGCTTGGCCACTCCAAAGTGTGACGCGCAAGTACAGCTCACGACTGTCCAATTGAAAGCTTCAAAACATCCTTTTGTCAAATTCGAATGAGTGCATAAGCGAATGTATTCGTGGCCCACAGGACACCAGTGCCGGCAGCGAGATGTCAGTGCGGTGCCTGGCAGTTGGTGTTGTGTTAAGTTCTGTCTTCTCGGTAGAATGGTTCTTCTCCCTCGACTGAAAATTAACCTCGATTTTTGGCATGTATTTGTATCATCGATTTCAATACGTAATTTTTCATTAGTAAGACTTGTTTTGTTGTTCTCATTGGCACTGGAATTAAAAATGTTATAACAGAATTGCAACAAGGATTTTGACTCTTCATACAAAAGTTTATGGTAGATCCTTGACGTGAAGATTGCATTTCAACAGTATTATTTGATTCATTTTCTATCTGCAATATAAAGGACAGAAATTAATTTACACTGCGACTTTACTGAATTTTTACTTTTCATTCTCCCATTTATTCCCACTGTGTGTGGCAACATTTCTGTGTATAGCAACATTCCCACTGTGTGTGGCAAAATTTCTGTGTATAGCAACATTCCCACTGCGTGTGGGAACATTTCTGTGTACAGCAACATTCCCACTGTGTGTGGCAACATTCTCACTGTGTGTGGCAACATTCCCACTGTGTGTGGCAACATTTCACAGTTACGATATTCCAGGGTTGGTGATCTAGCAGAATAGTTTATTACTTCTACCATGGATTTTGTCATAGGTTTTACCTATCTAGAAATCCGATGTTCATTGTCTGAAATGCAAATCCCTTCTTTATATATTCTGAATAAATAGGACTTTCAGTAAATTTTAGGATTTTTATAAATAAATATTAATCCAGCTCGCGAAGAATTCTATCAAATAATTAATAAAAAAATTGTGGCTGTACAGTTTTGTTTGCTCATCAGAACTACAGCCACCACCCTCACACTCAGTTTTCAGCTTCAGTCCTATACGAAGCCAACAAATAGACGTTTGTACAACTGGTCTCCTCGAAGCTGAGTTCACTATTTGCAGAATTGTATTTTTCTTCGTTTTTCATTCATCACAACACCACTGCATCACAACACCTGTGCAACACTACACCTCTGCATCACAACACCTGTGCAACACTACACCTCTGCATCACAACACCTCTGCATCACAACACCTCTGCATCACATCACTGCATCACAACACCACTGCATCACAACACCTC
>JACJUY010000227.1:126738-150840 GCA_014220935.1 Platorchestia sp. MABIK | reverse complement strand
TCCAGTGATCATTACCACAGTAATTTCGATAATGATCACCAGTGATCATTACCAGAGTAATCTCGGCAGTGATCTCCAGTGATCATTACCACAGTAATTTCGATAATGATCACCAGTGCGGGAACCAGATAGTTGCCACAAAATCCGTCAGACAATCTTACTGACATGAGCACTTCCATAGCGCAGTGCACCTCCGGCAGAAATAGCTTACTTTCCAGTATTGCTCCGTGTTAATTTTGCCACTTCACGCTTTCATGTAACCTTGCCCGTACCTTCATGATAGTTTTCATAGGATGCCACTCAGTCGGGTAGAGTAGCACCCCGGCAAAGAAGCCACTTTTAATTCCATAAATTTAAAAGAATGAGTTTGTCAAGGACAGAAAGGAGTAAGCAGTTAGTGACTTCAAATGTGTTATTTAATCATCTCCGTTGAAGGAAATTAATTACATCAACTAAGCGTTCCACAAGCTTATTCCTTCTAATCCACGTGTGTAAAAATCCCCAACACTAGCGCGACATAGGTCACTACAACATTGGTTACTAGCTCTTGGTTCTTTTCAGACCAGATGTCATCATTAGATGCTTCAATGGCCGTACTGGAAGAACAGTTTTTCCCATTCAATTGGATTCAAAAAATTACATTTTACATCTTACGAGGCGTTTAAGATTTTTCCCATTCAATTAGATTCGAGAAATGAGCTCCTGCCTGCCCCACTTCGCATCTCACGTGGCGTGTGAGCAGCCAAAGCTGCAGAGAGCTGGCGCTGCTGTAGAGAGGCTCCTCAACTCCTCAGCACGAGACCATTAAAGCGGCAAGGAGACACCGCTGGCTCGTGTGCGCATCCCCGCTGGCGGTTGTGTCCCAAACGTTGCTACGAGACTGCCTCCAACAACGTTCTTTCTTGAAAGCCAACATCTCTTGGGTTTCCTTAAGTCTCACTGGAGAAAATTAAGTTTATATTTTTTTGATCACACAGCATTCACATCTATCAAAACTTTGGATTCTTAATTTAATCTGTGTAATTTACTCATTCACTGTATGTTCAGTTCAGTATTTGTTGCTTTTAATGCCAGTACATAGACGCAAGAAAACTAAATTCAGTTTCTTAAACTAAGTTTGTGTTGTAATTCCCCCCTGTTTTGTTCAGGTAGTTTAGGTAGAGATTCATTAATTTCCAGTCAGCCGAGTCTCTTAAAATTGTTCATGTAAGTAATATATTAACTATCTGCAACCGTATTTCTCTTCATGATTCACCTGTTAAATAATTACGACGCTGATAACTCATGAGTCACATTTATTGAGGATATTGGTAAACAAAACTTACTTCGAACTTCGGTTCTAAAAATGTTCAAATGCAGATAAAAAATTCAATGTAAAATATTCGAAATAAAACATTGAAATAAAGTAAGAGCAGTAATTTAGCTGTCACCTGGCGACGCAGGAGGTGGAGAAAGTGGCGGGCAAAGCGCCTCCAGTGCGTGCTTCTAGCACTAGTGTCGGGCCGCTGTGCTGCACTTGACCTTTGCGCGCAATCATTTGAAAGTCGGTGCTTTTGTTCAACTCTTCTCAAAATCAATTTATGGGCATAGAAAATAACTTTTTACACCGTTGTGGTTGATCTCCATTTTCTAAATATGTTCATTTTCTAAATATGTCGTCCGTTCAAAACAGAATTGGAGTGAGCTTTTAGAACAGCTTCTTCCATCGGATTTTCTTCTCGTGTTGACAATAACATTGTTTCGGTTCCAGTAATCCTGTTCCAGTGAAAAGGGCGCATCAGAGTGATACGAGAAACTAATGAAAAAAGGGATTCATGGTGCAAAATGCAGAACTCGGGATGAAATCTAATGGTCTGTGCATGTTTTACTGAATCGGGATATGAGTTTGCAACTCTCTGGAGGAACATAATGGCGTTACGTGACTTTCTGCAGGTTAATGATAACAAGGTTATGCCCAATTGGGCTTCAGTTGCCTGCAGGGGGAACACATTTGCTCTCTGCGCTGCTCTCAATGAGCGCTCATATCTTACGGCTATGATAACTCAGCGAGAGGGGTTGTGTGCTCTCACATAGAGTGGCCTTCACAATCTCTATATTTATACTCTATCAAACATTCATGAGACGAGCTAAAGAGAAAATACATGCTGCACCTCCTCTTCCATTAACACTTGCAGACATGCGACAACGACAGCCTCCCTTTTAGGTTCAACTAAAATTAGAGTCATAGCAAAACCTGAAATCATCAGTGCGATGTGAGGTGGAAATGGTTTCCATTACAAAAAAGTGAAATGTTTTTAAAATTGCCAACTGAATTTCCTTGGCTAAATAGTACAATGACGTACCTGACACAGATACAGTGACCATCCTCTCATTTAGTTGATCAGCATACTTCATGTGCACTTGAATATTCCTTGACGAATTTCACAACTAATTCTTCGCTTAAGCCTTCTAGTCGCCATTTGATTGCATTGAAAACTGCAGTGTTTAAATTCCATTTTTTACGAGTGGGCGAAGTTACTAAGCATGGGATTATCGCGGCCGAGTTACGAGCGTGCCTCAGCCGTGACGGTCGTATCATAATTACCGAAATTATCAGATGCATCTGGTGACAGTTCCTGCGCTTCAAGCCGTGGCTTTATGGCTTCTGCTCAGCAATAAAAAAAGGAACATAAATCGGCCATAATAGCATCCTACCCTCCAAAATATTTCGAGATCACTCCCCAGGTGTAGGCTAAAGTTAGTTTCTCTAAATTCAGATTCTGATGATCCTAAAATTTGTCAGCCATGAACTAAGTTCAGGTACAAATTATTTGCGTCCTATTTAAAGAGTGAATTGTGCACATGTGGACGTCTGACCATGATCCGTTTTCCATATTCTTTTAAACATTGATTTCGTTTGCAGGTGTTCTAACAAATAGAAAACTTTGCTATTTTATTGTTATCATCGAATAAGAATGGTTTATTTCATCACATTTTCTTTAAGGAACTATTATGTGAGTGTTTCTTACCATTTTTAAAATTTGACCAACACCCTTTGTCTGTGGCATCTTGATTTTGCTTCACGAGGAACTGTTGGCTCTGAAATGGTTGATGTTGTTTCCTTGCTGTTTTTCTTTTACATTTTTCTAGGTCTTGTTTTGAAAGTAAATGTCAATTTCTATTTATGTTTTTTACCTTTTTTTGCAAATAGTTTAGATAGGAAATTACGAACATGTAGTTACATCCTGGATGCTCCCAGTTTCCACACCATGTCTATAGTTGTTGATTTATTTCCAAATGCCTCAGGAATCTAGTTGGAAAAATTCTGAGCTTTACATTTTTCTACTTTTCTGTTTACTTAAATTATGTTACTTTAAGCAACATTATCACCTAACCTTCACATTATTCAGAAAATTAAAAGTCGTAGATAGCAAGGTAAATACATACAATGTTTATAAACATTCTATCACCGACTCGTTATATTACTTGAATGAGTTATCTCCATTACCCATGAACATGCCATCAGCGACTTCATAAATTCTGAAAATGTTAATTTCACACTGTGTCTTACACAACTTCGAAAAATCCTAGTCTGAATTTGAACTTAAGGGTTGGGAGCTTGTCTGAGAGACAACGAGGATCTGTCACCTGTGCCACGGTGTGATGAGCGTCGTGAGCTGCAGGCAGCAGTCTGGCACTCTGAGGTGGTTCGCTTTCGTTTGTAAAAATGGAGGGTAATGTCAGAATTGCAATGTCTGGTTTGTGATGAGCTCTACATGAAAATTTAGAGTTTTCTACTGAAATTTTGAAAGAAAACGGGTGTTTGCTTCTATATGCTTGGATAACAAGGAAAAGATGTTCACGCTCTAACATGAAGAATAGCGGGCTTTCGAGAGAAGACTCTGAAACATTTCTTGTTTTAAACTGAATGTTGAAAAAGATGGCATTTGATGTAATGGAACCAAAATACAAGTATTCCAGATATAGAGTAATGAAAAGTTTATGTTGATAGAAAATGTACCCATAGAGAACTCTATGCAAGTATACAATTAGCTATTAAACGTAAGACTCATCAGCGTTAGCTCGTTTTGGAAATTGATTGAGTTACTAGAATGATTTTATTTTTGACCTGCCACCACACGAGGGCCAGTCCGTGATGTCACACTTCACCAAATTCATGAGAAGCTTGGCAGAGTTGTGAAATGAGCCGTCACTCGCTTCCCGATGTCGTAGTGCGCCGTGTCCATTTGTCTTATTCAATTAAAAGAAACTAACCTGCTTTTCAAAATATTACATTAAATATAAATCCCATCAAAAGATTTCAAAATATACAGCCACTTGTTGAAGCACGAAATTGTGACTGCAGAAATTAGAATGTCTTCCCACTCATTGTAGACTAGAATGCTGGCTGTAATCAGTGGACGTTTCAGGGGTTCATTATCTCTAAATTGAGAGAAAATACATTATCACATTTTACACAAAATTTAAACATAACATGAAAAATATTACACAGTATGGTACGTATTAATCCAAAAATGTTTTCAATGTATTCAGACAACAATATCTCGGCCGAGCATTGTTGCTACTGAACTTTTCAGTAACGTACTAGTGTCAATCTGAAATTGCATATCATCGTTAATAATTTATTCATTCTATTCAACAAATTTTTACGGTTTGTTTTTTATTAATCCCATCGTTATCATTTCAATTACAAAATTTTTATCCACACAAAGTCTGGCTAATTTCCAGCCAAACAAAAAAGGAAAATGAAAAAATATCATTCACCCTGTAGACGCTAGATTGCAAGAACAAATTTGGCGTCTCCTGTCATTTTATTGTCTTCTGTCTTCACTGAGGTAGATAAAAAATTCTCTTGAGTGCTGAAACTGAGGACGTACACACCAACCAAATTCCCTTCCATTTTTATTAAAAAGTTATCGCAAAATGCACCTAAGCTCACGTCCGGATTCTGACAGTTTTGTCAGACAAAAGTGAGGCTGCGGAGACTACTGTGCTGCTGCGCTGGCGGTCGCTTCTCGTGTGACGACAGCCTTCCTGTGTAGTGAATTTAGAGTCATTCCAGAACGTGCTCGTGTGCACCCGAGTTGTTAGTTCGCAGTTCTCTTCTCTGAGGATTTGGTTATGCACGCATGTGTTGTGTGGGTAATGGGAGGTTATGAACACATGTGTTGTGTGGGTAATGGGAGGTTATGAACACATGTGTTGTGTAGGTAATGGGAGGTTGTGAACACATGTGTTGTGTGGGTAATGGGAGGTTATGAACGCATGTGTTGTGGGGGTAATGGGAGGTTATGAACACGTGTGTTGTGTGGGTAATGGGAGGTTGTGAACTCATGTGTTGTGTGGGTAATGGGAGGTTATGAATGATGAAATCAATGTATGAATGTCTTAACCAAAATATCTTGAGATGGATATCAATTGATGAATATCTTAACTTAAATATTAAAATATTAATATCCTGAGATGGATATCAATTGATGAATATCAGAGAAATCGGTATTCATCTTCGAAGTTCATTACTTCTGTTCGCAACTCGAAAATAGTTTCTATTTATCCGAGAATGGGCAGATACAAAATAATTATCAGACAGAATATAAAACAGTTTATTCATTTTCACTATTACACATGGAAATAAATTAGGCTTCAGAGTGTCAACAGTTGATGCTGGAAATAGATGATGCTCGTACTCACCTCGCTGGCAGCAGAGCTCGCTGACGGCAGGTTGTATGTGCGCTCCCCTCACGCCCTGTCCTCAGGCGGCCCGAGGCACAATTCCTAACTCAATTTTGCTGTAATTGTGTGCTACTCTGAATACAGAAACCTCTCAACTGGAAAGTCACTGCAAAACACAAAAGTACCATGACAACAAATTACCGTAAAATTGCTAATATGAGAAGATAGTGATAGAATAAGGAAGAGAGCTGTACGAGTACTTTAGTTACTTCCTCAATAGACTAAGCGCTGAGTTTCTTGGTCCAATTATCCTATGTAAGTGAAGCTCTTCATGAAATTTTACCCCAACTTTTTTATTTATACCATTTCAAAGCTAAGAGCGCTGCGCTTAATGTTTTTGTGTCCACAGCTCGAAGAAAGATTCTTATTTGATCCACGTTTCGAAAGTGGTGTTCGTACCTCCTTTCTGCTATGTTTATGGCGACCCCACCGAACTCATCAGAGCATTCAAATAATCCTTTTCACTTCTCTTAAATATCATATCAATTTAGTACAGCACAAAGTACCCCGATAAATTCGAGTAAAATTCCAATCCCCATTGAATTTTGGCTTTACCTTGGAAAAAACTTTCCAAGAGACATTATGAGTGGCTTTACCGCTGAAGTAAATAAGTTTTAAGTTACTTTTCGAAATGAAAACAAGCAAAATTTATATTTAGCTAAACTATCATTGAGAGATCATTATTGTTCTATTTATTCTGTGCCTACTTAATTTTATAGCGGCAGAAACGTAGGTAGTGGAATGGTGGTCGGAGTTGTGGCCCTCAGTGAGGGAGGAGGTAGTGGTATGATGGTCGGAGTTGTGGCCCTCAGTGAGGGAGGAGGTAGTGGTATGGTGGTCGGAGTTGTGGCCCTCAGTGAGGGAGGAGGTAGTGGTATGGTGGTCGGAGTGTTAATGGCCACACGACCGGGACGTGCCCTGAACCAAACTCTGTCATGACTAGTTGTGGTGCAACACTCAATTTAGGTGGTTCGGTTCAGCGTTGCATATTCCAGTCAGAGACTCGGCGCATGGCAAACTGTTACTGTCAAAACTTAAGTAGAGGGTCCTTCTTTTTCCATCGTGTTACAAAATCCTACGCCCTGACAAGTTCTCAGATTGATCGGGGAAATGAAATGAGATACTCATATCTTTTGTGATCGCTAACCTTAGCCTGGAATGCAGCTTTGATTCATTGCCTGTCAAATGCACTACTCTAACTAAAAAAGAAAGTCAGGTTTTGGGAAATCTAACAGGTGTAATATATTTCCAATCAAGAATGATAGCACACATTTGATATTATCTTCATAGATTTTAGTTTTCGCAGTTCTTTAATTTTTTGTAACTAGTAGTTTTGTATAGAAGACGTTTTGCTCGAAAAGTGTCTTAATCGAGTTTGAAACATTCTGCACCCTCCTAAGTTGGGCGACTCGATGTTGCTGGGCACAAATTTCACCTGCCCAACTCGCCCAGGCGTCATGCCACAGCGCGTGTCCAGGGGTGATATTACAGGACAACTCGTCTTGTTGAGTGCCTGCCCACCTCAGGTACGGACGTATAATTCTCACGAGCAGGATAGCCAGCTCGCAGCCATGCATTAGAGATAACTGCTATCCTCTTTATCTTTTTGCTAATACGAATTTGAGTCTTTAAAACGTGTTATACTCGTGACCAAAGTACGTTCCTTTCTTGAATGAACAAATGTATAATCACATGTTTCACATTTTTCTTCCTTTTCGATTAATAATGACGGTAAGCATTAATAAAATTGTCGGACAGTTGTAAAAGTTAGTAAAGTGTAAAAGTCGCTGAATTACGACAGGTACTGAATAACTTCCTGGGCAGTACATAAATCTATTTATGCGCAAAATGGGCAATTCAGCTACAAGACGAAAAATAAGTAGAATCAAATTCAATCAATTTTGTTATTTACATTATGATTATCTTTTGTTATATCTTGTATAATTCGTTTTTTTTTAATTTAGAGCCTATTCACGGCAAAGGTTGGACAACTCAGAATCTACAGCGAGTGTTGGAACCGAGTTTTCACAAAGTCACGAACACTTCTAAAGTAACTGGAAACTTGATGACGATGTTATTACCCCAGTTGAATTCTCCAATTACGGGTTCCGCTTTTTGGTTCATACTAGATAATCCCAAAGTTATCTAAACTTAAACAGTTGTAGTCGAAAACTTTATTATGATCTCGTAAAATGAGTCCCTCTAGCGGCTCCTCTACATCATATTAACTTGGGATCAGCGTCGGGCTGAGGGAAGTCAGGAGATGGTCTTCATTCATCAAAACTTTAAAGAATCATCAGTTTTGTTGGACCTCAAAATAAAACACCCAACAGTTGGTAGCAAATTTGATGAGAGCTATTACCGTAAATGCAAATATAGAATGAGAATAGCAACAGTAATAACTATGGCACTTCTTTAAAGCACGCCAGACCCTCTATTGAGCACAAATTCCTGTTTCTGAAGATTGGTGTTCTGATTGTGAGGAGATAAGATCCTATGTTAAATCCTTCAGTAAATAGCTCTTCAATTTAGTACGACCCAAGCACCTCTGCACCATTTCAAGGAGTATAGTTTGAGGCACTGAAATGAGACTTGTAATACCTTATAATTTTAGACACATACTTAAATATTTTCTTAAAAAACAACCACTGAATGGTGAAGCTTAAGTTTTGTGGATTTCACTCCAATATTGTAACCTAAAAAGGAACTTATTTATCAAAATTTAATGATTTAAAGCCTGTAAGTACTCATCATCAGGTGGTTCAAATGGTATACCTTTCGACAATATGTGTTTGACTGCAGTGAAAGTTACTTTGACTAGTACAAGTACACTTGAACTTTTAGTTTACCCAGAGCACAGCCTGCAATGCATCACTTCATTTCTCCATGGCACATGAGACGATGCAAATGTTCTCATCTCAACATGCTGGTTGCGGCCGCTGCTGTGAGTGGACTTGACAAGTTCCTGGTGGCCGAACTTGCACAGTCCTCAGACAAGTCAGCTGTAAGGCGATCAAGGTCACGTCACATTCTAATGTTAAATCAATTACAAAATTCCCCGTCAATATTGCCTCTAAATAACATTTTCAAAACTTCTTCAGTTCAGGATTGCGAGGGGAACTATAGAGTATACGGAAGGTAGATATGAGGAAGGAGCGCCACACACACACACGCACACCCGCCATGACTGAGTCCGATGCTCTACTGCAAGCAGAGAGTAGTCGTATCGTAAGCGACCATATCGGTGAGAGAAATATTCTTGAAGAACAAAGCGAATTATCTTGAAACTGAGACCGACTGTAAGTTTGTCTCGCAGATAAGTCGGTGTCTCAGTAAGCTTCTTTCTATGAATTATAAATATATTAATAAGGTCAATGATAAATGATATTATACGTGGCAGCAAAGATTTTACCTTAATGGAGTTATTTCGTATTTTAGCGAATAATACGAGCTTTACGTGTGTCCGGCAACACTGGTCGGCAGACACGCGAGAGTTTCCAGTTTGTTGCCAGACGCCACATTTTGAGCGGCATCGACCGTGCTAATTACTTCCACCGTTTGGATATCCTAAATCTAATATCAATTTAATTCCAATCTAATTTTGACTTGATTTGCCACCGGCAGGGGTGCATTTGAGTTTAAAAAATGAAAGAAACTTTAAGCTCTTTTTATGTCATTGGGAAAATCAAATTGGTCGAATTAATTTAAAAAATAATCCGCTTTAATGAATCGTTCTCAGCCAGTGACATAGATACTTAAATTTTCGGAGTAAATTTCGTGGACTTGATCTCAAAACGAATTACATTTTAATGTTGTTATGAAATAGAGAAACCAAAATTTGAGCCCTATTTCTTATGTCACAGTGAAAATGAAGTTGAGCTAAAAAATTTTAAAAAAAGTCCTCTCGAATGTATCGTTCTTGGCCAGTGAGAAAGATACATAAATATTGGGAGTAAATTCCGTAGATTTTCTGAAAGCTTCTCCAGGTGTTCATTTCCACACGTAAGAAGCATAAATATTTTCGTCCAAATAATCTTTCTGAATCATTTGATTTAGTTTTTTTAAAGGAGGTACAAAAAGAATTGGGGCTTATTCAATAATTTAATTATTCAATTAGTGATCTGCTACCTCTATGTTTCATGGCTCAAGTTTTTAATGACAAATTGATATTTTACCTAGGCAACTTTAGAGTTCACGATACGCCTTCATTACCGTTGATTGGCATACGATAGTACAGTGCCTCTCTAAAGCCATCGTTTCCAATACTGGCCGTGTTTTGATTTGGAGGAAATTTAACGATGGTTTTGACGTCGCCTCTTTTACGATGTGCAGTATTTATGCAATCCGTTCTCCTGAAGGCAACGAGAAAGCCTAGCTTTGTGTGGTCACCTTCTTTTCCCACAGATGAGGAGGTCTCGGGATCCTTTGAAAGTGGGTTTTCATTAAATTGTTTGCTCTTCATTTTGGCGCACTTTGCCATGTTATGAAACAGTTCCTTAATTAATTTCAAACGAATTCCTTAGTTTCATCAGAGTGCTCAAAAGAAAGAAAAATGTGAACCAATCATTTTGAATTGTTTGACTTCTGTAATGAACTTGCAAGCTCCAACTGTACCCTGGTGTGCTGCTGTACCTGGTGTGCTGCTGTACCTGGTGTGCTGCTGTACCTGGTGTGCTGCTGTACCTGGTGTGCTGCTGTACCTGGTGTGCTGCTGTACCTGGTGTGCTGCTATACCTGGTGTACAAATGCCAGCGTGTGAGGCATTGTGCTCTATGTTCAGTTCACACTTAAACTTAGTTTGTAGAGTTCTATCCTAAACCCTTTCCCAGTTTCATTTACTACCAATTTTCAATTAAAGCAAAAAATTTTGCTCCCACGGTGCGCTGAATGTTTAAAAAATGTATCTCTTGCCGTGCTCATTGAACACAAGCTGCACCGTAGTTGGAATACTCTGCCACACACTAAACGAGTCGAGGGAAATGCGTGCCTAGAACTACTCAACTTTATATGAAAGAAGTTTTAGCGGCTTATGAAATTACTCAGTCGGACTGCCGGGGCCGCACGCACACCTCCACTCCCAGTGCAGCAACGCTACGGAGTGTTAGGAGACTGCTGCTGGCCTTAGTGTGCTCTTTTAGCACTGCGTACTCATTTGATTTTTAGCCTGAATGTCATGATAAAAGTTTTCATAATTTTCATAAATCATCTTTGTAATATTTTCTGCTTAGGATATTAGTTGATGAAAATTCAGTTTTATCATGTCATTTGCCTGTCAATCATAACATGAAAAGAGGCAAAGTATTGACAGTGCGGGCTAAATTCTTCAAATAATTTCTAAGGCAAATTATAAAACCTTTTATGGGTTTTCACTCAAGTCAAGCTTCATAAATGATGAATTTTTAATCTACTGAATTATATCAGGTAATTTTTTTAGCATGCGGTAAGTATAGTATTATAAGTAATAGAGTTAAAACTTTTTTCTAGATACATTGCGCTATTAAGACAAAATCAGAGATTAATGGTTGTTTGAAGGTTTATCCCTCACTGCGTCGGCCCGACAAACGTGGAACTGACCATCCTTTTACCATTATTTTTATCCATACTGAAGTTCTTCCCAATTAGCTGAAAATCTATAAGATTTGGGGTTGTATTTCTCTTTCATCATAGTTATGTGTCATGGGATCTTTTAATTTTGCATTTTGATTCAATTGGCTTGAAACTTTACCAATTTTTAATTGTCGCACTCACGATGTAATTTCATTAGCGTTGATTGGCGAACGATAAGAAGATGTTAGTTTATAGGACTACAACCGACGGAGATTTGCTCCTAATTTCTACGCTATACAATGTATATACAGTGCTATACGCATATATAGTTTGTATTTTAAGGTTACAGTAACTTGTTTGATGAACACAAGGGGGAGAGGCGACCACAGAGCGGTGGATGATGAGAAAATGAGCTACACTGGATGGTCATTATCACGCAGACAAGTGAGGTACAGAAGGAGAGCTTTAGCTTCTTCTGTCAGACATTGATTTGATTCCTCGTTAGCGGCGACTTCAGTTGTAGAGAAAGCGCTTCGACTCTATCATTTGTGACATTAAAATCAGACTCAGAGAGAGTGCTTGTCATATTTCTTACAGGTAGTTCCCAGGCTAGAGCTCTTTTCTGTTTGTTCAGAAATGTTTCAGGAGTACTGGACGCGATGTGCTCGTGTATAGCGAATGTTGCATTTGTCGTGCTGAAGTATGCAGAGTATTTTGACTTGCTATTGTGATTATTTCATTTTCTTTTGCTGTAAACGGAAGGTTTCCATCAATATGGGCTATCTTGAACTTTAATGTTGGCTTGATATTGAGTTTCTTATCTTGATACTTTTGTGTTGTGTACCAAGCTTGAGTTTGTCTACGCTGGAGCATTCTGCCGAGACGGTTTGTGCTGCCATCGATTTCACTCACCGCGCACCACAATGACATGTTTTTGTGTACATGGCCACCACTGGTAGGGAATAATTCATATTCATATCCTTCATTGAGGAATTCTGTTGAACTTTTACATGAACAAAAATGTAAATGAACCTTCTCCATGAAAAAACTAAGCAATCCAGTTTATTTTTCCCGACTTTAATTAGTATTTGCTATTACCTCAAAATTTGCTGACCTTGGTGGTCGTCGCATGAAGGTCTATTGTGTGAACCTCACATTCACCCCCGCTCTGATCTGAAAAATTACCAACAAACTTTAACTCGGAATCCTATTCCTTGTTCATTTCACTCATCCTCGTACCTCAGATTATATGAACTGTCATGAGCCTTCGCAAGAAAAGATACTTAAATCTTGGGAGTGTATTCCGTAGACTTTAGCAACACTTTTACTGGCGTGCATTTACTACATTATATCCTGCCGAGAATTTCACTCACAGCAGTGCTAGCTTGAACATAAACTCTCATTTCTGGACGACTAATTGCTAAGGAATTTAGAACCCTTAAGAAATCAAATAGTGAACCCCGGAAGTAATCATTGCATTTATTGAATGCTTAGGTAAAACTATTGTTGAAGCAAAACAGGTGAAAAATAACGACAAAAAAGTAGGATAGGAATAATTCAGATCATTAAACGCAAAAAGAAAAACACAAATTTACCCCCACGACACTATTCGAGGAAAAAATGCTGAAAAAGGTTTCCAATTGAACGTAAAACATTTTCTCGCGACCGCTGTGAGCTCGAAGTGTTTTCACTCGAATTAAACAAGACTCACGACTTGCATGAGGGAGGGTTGATGGCGTGCAACACCTCCTGCTCGCTCGCTCTACTCCTGCAGTGAAGAGGAGGTCGCTGCCGCCCGGCGCTCCGGCAGCACGATAAATTAACCTGTCTCTCCAGGTGTCCAGACCGCCAGCTTAAGCTTTTAAACCTGGAAACGATGACACCTGCTTCTGGGAGACCAGATATTGCACCGCGGGCTGTCCCTCGGTCAAATTGGAACACACACGTCGCTCCATGTTCCCAAATTTCGAAATTCCTAAGTCTTCGAATTGATAGAGAAGACGTCGATTACACGATATGTGATCTTTGGTTATGGAAAATGAAATAAGTCATGGGCAAGAACAGAACAACCTTAATTGAGGCAATGATGCACGCTGATGTTACGATCAATTTATACATGTATATATATATACTATGTATCCGTTAATATATGTGTATATATTTATACATACTTATTTGTGTGTAAATGTATGTATATGTTGTACTTATTTGTATATATATATTTAGATTTGTATATACTTGTATATGCATATATATAAATGTGTGTGTATATATTTATGTCTTTTTCAAGAGAAAAAACTCCAAGCTCATTACCTCTGTCTACATACAGGAAGCCAAAATTTAATGGTCTTGGGATGAACTTTTTCAGCTGTATATACGGATTAGGGATATATCAAATCTTGCATAAATGGTTCACTTCGCCGTGAGTATCGTATATCTAGTACTTTTAAAATATTCCACCACAAAATGGAATTCGTTATAAAATTATCGATTAATTAGGTCCTAAATTTTTCGTTGATAATTCTATCCGAAAACTTCAAGATGGAAAATGCTGCCACTCTCTAGTCACCCTGAGCGTAGCACATCAGACAATGGACGTGGACCTCCCATTTTTGGGTTAGTTAAACTCTAAGTTGAAAGAGGAAGTCGTAACTCTGGTCAGTAGGTTCTTTACTTCAGTTGATGTCAGTGTTTTACAGAAGTGGTTTTAAAAAGGTCATTTTTAGGAGGAAATAACGACTGGAGGAGTACCTGTTAAGTCGATGTGTTTATTTCTGTAAGTGTGGCTGCTGAATACAGACTTACTGTGTGTTGGTGGTACCAACGTTCAACAATTTATTAGACTCAGCCAACATTCAAGAATTTCCTGTTGAACTGGTCTCATATTTTTTCTGCTTCTTATTCAGCAGTTCGAGATCTTTATTCAAATCCCCCCATTATCCTAACTTAAAAAAGGACTTGAGTGCAGTCAAACTGTACAAAGCTTTAACCCAGTGACAGATTTCTGCCTGCGTGTGTGTGTTTGCGCGTGTGTGAGCATGTGAAGTTCCCATAAGTAAATGTATGATTGTACGAGCTCGTGAATGGGTGTGGAAGTGTGCCAACGAGAGTATGTGTCAGTTCTGCCAGTGTTCGAATGAGGATTAGGTTCTAAGTTTCATCTAGATGTTTATGTATTTATTTTATTCACATTTTCTGTATGTTCTTCATTTGATTTTTGCTTTGTTTTATTGTTTCAGCACTGAAGATGGAATTCTAATATTCCGAAAAGTTTGCTACGGAAAATAATAAAAACGAACATTTTAACATTGATTCTTTCTTTAATCTTACGCGTAAGATTCCTTAGGAATCAAGCTATTGGTCATACAACTACCATCATTTCCAAAAATTACCTTCAACTGAACAGTGTAGGTGGCGACGTATTTTGCTGCTGTCATCCAAGAGAAAAAATTGACGCTGTGATCCTTTCAACAAATGAATATAACTTAAGTTCATAGTACTACGTAAATGCTACCATATCAGAACTGTAAAACGAGGTATTTGCAATAAGTTTATGACCCTCGATAGCGAAAAAGTATGGGAAATTCGTCTGAAAACGGCAGGACTCCAAAGAAAGTAGCGCTAGCGGCTGTAGAGTGGCATCCTTCTAAAGACACGTTGTATTTACAAAACCAATTTCAGCTTCGATTTCAGATTTTGCGAAAGTTTTAATAATTCATATGATACAAGTTCTTGTTGAAAACTGCTCGTAAAATGTCAATTTGTGATCAGCATGTTCATAACAAGCACCAGCTGCTCTTTATCATGACATTTGTTTGAGGAACGCAATTTGGGTTCTGATTTCATTTTAGTATCAGAATATATTATGATATTTGACATAAGAATATTTCATAAATATTGTAACGTGCACATCCGTGCGCCACTTTAATATTCTGCGATACTTGTGGACCTGCAGCATTTTGCTGTACTTTTCCGCTGTCTTGCTTGTAATTACTCCCTGGCAATAAGATATTATTAGTAAAAGAAAGCCCTGATGTGTAATTCGTGGTGATGCAAATCCCTGACTAGTCGTGTAAACTCGCATAACTACATCTACTTTACGCCCCATTGAGAAGATTTTAAAATTGTATTTTGATTTAAAAAATGAAACTAAATTGTTAACCCTTCGAGTACATCTCAAAAATTTGAAAATAAAACTTGAAAATGAACTCCTCGATGACTTGCGTTCTTCCTTTCAACTCTTAAAGCTCATGCATAAAAACTCTAAGAGAATAAGAAAGACAACAGAACGTTCAGGAGTTGACTAAAATTAAAGCCCCAATATTACGAAAGTGAGTCGAGTGATCGTGACACTCCAGGAAAAAAAGTGGGCAATACGCCCACGGATTCTCCAACACAATTGGAAAAGAATGCAAAAGTTATGTTCGTAGAAATTTATTGACGAAAATTTATAACCATACTAATTCACTGAACAAATGACATTGAGTTATTAAAAATCGCATACAAACTCTAAACACATTATTGTTCATCGCAAAAGTAGCGTACGATAGACTTAACATTCACCGAGTGCTGCTCCAGCACCACAATTAAGCCCCAGTTAACTTTGACATCTACATGAATTCTGTGGAAGCAAGACAGCTGGACGAAGGAATGTTCATCGTTGAATGGTGTTTGGTGTAACAATGGTTGAATGGTGTAACACCATTGCCAAGAAACAAATGCATGCTCAGTTCTAAGACTTTTTCTGAAGAAAAACTCGCTCTTCAAATATGTCTAGCAGGTCGCCTGAATTCTCCAAGTTGGTGCAAAATCGCTTTCACTCTAGACAACCGTGGTAACAAACAAAACTAGTCCTGACAACGAGGGTTTGCTCGATTGTTTATGCAGTTGAAAAATCCACACAAAAATTCATTCTTGCCCTAACCGACGACCAGGCCTCAATAAGGTACTATAGAATTAAGGCACTCTGACATCACACGCCTGCGGCAGGGAAGAGAAAAGGGAGGAAGGGCCGGCGCTCAGCTGCAGTTCCCCGCTCGAGTACAAGAAATATCGCTTTAAAAAACAGAATTTAACTCGAACATTTCAACATACAAAGCTAGGCAACTAGTGAACGAGTACGGTTTCGTGGAAAAACAAAATGTCTGTTTCAACATGGGTAGACATTGGGTCAGGCCTCAGTGCCGACACTCTGGTCGAGTTCAGAGTAGGAATTCACTTCCGCACCAGCGGTGGAACGAGGACACTTTGTCTCACAGAAATACGTCGGAGTGAACAAGTTCCTCAGCCCCGACAACAGGTGAAGCATGGAAGCCTGAAACGAAACATTGCACCTTCTACATGTACGCTTACGAACTATTGCGTTATTGTCATGGAATGTATATTTAAGCCTGACTCAAATTCAGTTCAAGTAGAATTTTTAGGGACTAAGAGCTGCCTCTGATATGAAGTCTTGAATGAGAGGGGCGCGCCACCCCTAAGAAGACCAAGCTTCACCATAAGGGATCGCAAAATGAGGCCCTCACGAAGGAAATACTCAACATTGTCGACGTTACAGTCGCGAGCGATGGGGCGCATCGAGCAGGAAACGAAGGGACTCAAAATACGCACAAACGCTTGGCACCTACAACCATATCGTGTACTTTTTTTACTTCTGTTTCAACTAGATTTGTAAACAGATAAAAACAGATTAGTTTTATTATAATTTACTTATCTAATATAATAGAAAGGGATTGGCTTTTCCCAATGTTGCCTGAAATTTTTCTAGTTTTATGTTGGGAATGAAGAGTTTCATCAGTTCAGCTAATAAAACTATCAATAGCAGTACATTTCTTAGTCAAAAGCATGAAAAATATCAACTGATGGGTAAA
Organism: Platorchestia sp. MABIK; assembly: GCA_014220935.1. Classification (NCBI taxonomy): domain Eukaryota; kingdom Metazoa; phylum Arthropoda; class Malacostraca; order Amphipoda; family Talitridae; genus Platorchestia; species Platorchestia sp. MABIK. Next base: position 133,690 of record JACJUY010000227.1, on the reverse strand, counting down.
ATTTTTATTCAGAAGTTTAAAGCATATATGCAACTTCCAAAAGCTAAAACTCCCTATCATTTAGAAGAGTCTCGTAGATATAATTTCGTTCACAGGTGGAAAAAAACGAGAACTTCGAAAACTTCTTAATATTGAATGCACAAAGCCTGCAGCAGACGATGATGACGCTTCAGGCAAAATTTAACGTGGGAGACGGTATCAAAGTTACGGAAAATCTCCCCATGAACGGACTAGAAAGTCACGATCATGTCTGGAAGCCAAACAAACAAAAACCTTAACAGATTTGCTGTCCCAGGCAAAGAACTGCAGTACAAATATCACAGAAAGGCTATCCAAAGCAACAGCTTTTGGAGAAAATTGTTACAGAAAAACTACAATCGAGAATACTGCGTAGGTATCGAGTGCCGTCATCAAATCACGATGCCGACGTTTCCTAGGTTTAGCAATCACTCTTCATATCATCTTCTATACTAACGATAATTAACGGACAATAATTTGGTCGACGCGATGAATTTTAATCCCTGCAAATGTTGCCAAAACATTTTTCGGTGCAGGAGTTTGATTTTTTCGCCAGAAACACGGTTCGTTCAATGAAAAAAAAATACGGCAGTTTGTTTACCGTAAACCATTGAGGGCAAAAGCTGCACGAACGAAATTTAAGTAGATCTAACAGCAATGCCAAATACTTAGCGTGAAATATTTTCCAAGATTTTTCAACTCGAAAAAATTTACAGAAAAATATTCTACCCTTTAATTTGCATTTAATATAATTTAATTCAATGATGAGTAAAGTGTAAAAACTGACGAACGACAGATCGAATTTCTAATCGCAGTTCCTAATTTAGCTACAAATTTTAAGGAACGCAAACAGTTCATTAGCGAGGAAAGACAATAGTGCGAAAAAAAATCATAGGAAGCAGAGGTTCCTTTGTACCAAGGTCGCTAACTCAAAACTGACTTTGACGTACATACGAAGCAAAAAATAATTTTGTTTAAAAATGAGGAATGTCGCAAGACCATAATCTAAAAAAGCCAATTTTATGCAGAAACAACATGTAACTGCACAAATTCTATTCGATGTTCAAAGGAGAACGAACTCTAAAATAGCCAATGTCCTGCAGAAACAACATGTTACTGCACAAATTGTATTCGATGTTCATAGGTGGATAAACTAAAATTGGTCGGCCATGAAAGGAAGCGTGGCGGCTCACTCGACAGTGACGGACTTGGCGAGGTTGCGGGGACAGTCTACGTTGCAGCCGCGCCGCACGGCCACATGGTAGGACAGCAGCTGCAGGGGGATGACGGTCAGCAGCCCCTGCAGGCAGTCGACCGTCTGGGGGATATGCAGCACACTCGAGCCGTACTTGGCGGACTCCTCGTCCCCCTTGTTGCAGATGATGATGGGGCGGCCCTCGCGTGCCGTCACTTGCTGAATCGCGTTCATCGTTTTCTGAAAGGCGAGCACAACCACAGTGACCACACAGCGTCATTTGAAATTAAATAATTAATTATCAAACATAATTTAAATCAGAACAGCGAACACCAAATTGAACTCGGTGCTCAGAATGTTCAATGGAACGGAGCAGAGGTGTACATTCATATGTTCTAAGTAAACTATTAAATGGTGTACAGCTTCAGATGATTATGAAGCAATTCATAAATATATTGAAGGTTGTTAAATACAATGGAAGACTTAACCACTGATGAAGTCGCAAGTAATGTCTGAGGCATTGTTCAAGCCCAAATATTATCAGATATTTAAATAAATACGTAACGGGATGATGATTTTTAAAATTTGAAAACAAAATTTTTGAATAGAAAATACTCGCGTATAATTACAAAGCCACCAATGAGTTCAAGATCGACTAAAAATTTGAATGCAGTTATTCAATGATGAGAACGCGACTCACTTGCAAGAAATATCGTCCAGTTTACCTTTAGGCGCCGTCTCATGTATGATCATGCATGGCTGAAGCACCCTGATGTTGTTCTATGACCTTCATTGGTGAAGCCGCTACGAGAGGAGAATATTAGGTTCTCTTTTACGAGTACCTGAAAGTTCCGTCCTCTTTTCTTTACCGAAACTTTAACGCATATGAATAAATCCAAACAGCTGTTTCATGGTCCCTCTTGAAAACAACCCCCCCTAATAGCAGCAGAAGGTCTTGCAGCCTCGACTGGAAGAGCGGACAAAACTCACGACGAAAGTGTTGTCGCGCATGCCGAGTACCGGAAAGTTCTGTGCTGTTTTCTTTACCCAAACTTTAAAACATATGAGTAAGTCCAAACAGCTGTTTCAAGATTTCCCCTTGAAAACAATCCCTCATAATGGTAGCAGAAGCTCTCGCAGCCTCGACTGGAAGAGCGGACAAAACTCACGACGAAAGTGTTGTCGCGCATGCAGATCATGATGATGGGCATGCCCTTGTCCACCAGCGCGAGGGGGCCGTGCTTCAGCTCCCCAGCGAGGATGCCTTCGCTGTGCATGTACGTGATCTCCTTAATTTTCTGTGGGAGGAAATAAATAATAATCAAATGAGAATATAAGTTGCTTAAATGGAAACGTGTGCAGGAATAGTTTTCAGCAAAGCTTTGAGGAAATTAAAAACCAAAAATTCTTAACAGATGAATGGAACGAGTGAAGTGAATTAACACAAGTTTTTCAAGTTTGAAGCAACCCCTTAATTTGAAAAACCTGGGCAAGCACATAAAAACACTCAATTCATTTATAGATCCTTCAAGACGTCAAAATATCATAGTATCGTTTCCCCAATGATAGTCCAAGTCTCCACACATCAACAAATTACTCTATAACGACCATCAACTTGTTTCCCTCAAACTAACGCCAGGCTTCTTAGGAAACCCAGCTAGTAAAGATCTCTAAACCCAGCCAGTAAAGATCTCTAAACCCAGCTAGTAAAGATCTCTAAGCCCAGCGAGTAAAGATCTCTCAAACTAATGCCGAGCTTCTTAGGCAACCCAGCGAGTAAAGATCTCTCAAACTAATGCCGGGCTTCTTAGGCAACACAGCGAGTAAAGATCTCTCAAACTAATGCCGGGCTTCTTAGGCAACACAGCGAGTAAAGATCTCTCAAACTAATGCCGGGCTTCTTAGGTAACACAGCGAGTAAAGATCTCTCAAACTAATGCCGGGCTTCTTAGGTAACACAGCGAGTAAAGATCTCTCAAACTAATGCCGAGCTTCTTAGGCAACACAATGAGTACAGATCTCTCAAACTAATGCCGGGCCTCTTAAGTAACACAGCGAGTACAGACCAAAGAGAAATATATAGAGACAAACGCAGGCACTCACTAGCGCCCCCTCGAGGCAGGTGGCGTAGTTGTAGCCGCGTCCCAGCACCAACATCGACATCTTCTCGTACACGAGCTCGCTGATCGCCTTGATTTGGTCATCCAGCGCCAGCACCTGCACGTGGGACACAATTCTCTGAGTTCCTCCCATCTCTTCCGCCGATGTTGTCTAACAAATGCCTTTAGCATTCATGGAGTGCTTTGACTGCCATGAAAATGCGCAGCAGTGAATTATAACATTCACAAGAAGTTTTACAGCCAAAAATGTACAGATTTTAAGACTAGAATTAATGCAGGGTAGGAAATAGGAAGCGGAATGAACTCAATACTGAATGCGTACGGACCGATCAGTCAGCCACCTGGACAGAATGGGCGAGCAAATTGGAGGTATCGTTACAGCGAGAACTGCGGAGAAAGTTCACAAAGAACTGATGTGTAGGTTTTGTTCAAACGAGAACTACGATGAAGGTTAACCAAAACTGCAGCTTAGGTCTTGCTACAACGAGAACTGCAGCAGAAGGACAATGTCAAGCCATAGCTCGACTAGCCTGCGGTGCACTGACAATGTCATGCGTAATTTATGTGTTCGTTTCAGACCAGTAAAATGAATTTTTTTTGCAAAGTTGACAAAAAATAAATGACTGGCTTAGCACTTAATGGAAGGTGCATTAATTAAATGAGTTTAATGAGACATTTTAGGGTAAAAAGAACGGAAGAGGTAACAATTGCGATGATTGTGAACATATTCCATTTCTGGGTCTGTTGAAAAATTCACAATTTACTTCAGCCTGTTCATAACGTTTTTAAAAGTTTGTCTTAGAAAACTTCAGCGCAAGATAGTGTTACATCGCGTGTTGCAAATGAGACAACGGAATATTTTGAAGAGTTTTCCACACAAAATAAAAAAATTCATTCCCAACACGAAATTTGCGTAGTTTTGAAAGTATCACAGCCAGCGGACCGGTCTCTGACCACGTGAGAGCGCAATGCTGCTCTCAAGTCAAGCATGTGCGACGTCGCTTTGCATGCGTGCGCTGAGTCTTTCCTCGAGTTCGTAATCAGGGGCCAGATTTTCTAACTATTTCTGCTGTCGGAGCGGCACAGCCGGCTAAAGACGTTCACCTGTCGGATTGGCTACCATAGTTGCTATTTTTTTCACAAGTTTCATCAGCGAAAAGCTCAAATCTTATTTTCAAAAAGTTCAAACAAGAAAATTTTGACAAAAAAACGCTATGAGTTCAAGCCAAGGCGACACATGACTTTTTACAGCGGGATCTACCGCAGCGTAAATGTAAAAAGATCGAAAAGCAGCCCTTGACCAACTGAGATCTTCCCGTCCATCGCCCTTCGCGTTCTCATTTCCTTTCGAAAACTAAGATCGAAGAAATTCATATTTATTTCATCACTTGCTTCTCTAAACGAGAGAAACAAAAAAACAAATCACTAAGATACCCTAAAATTGTAAACAAGGATACAGCCTAGTTCACTCCCGTTCTTGGACGCTCAAAGTTACTGCACAACATTTTCCATCCGAACATTTAATTTGAAACGTAAACTCATCCTGAAGAAGTAAACCATTCACCTCTTTGATCTGTTCAGGAAGCCTCTTGAGACCCTGGATGATCTCAGACCGTCTGGGCTGGGAGGAGATCCTGTCCTCGGCCATCATGAGGGCGAACATAACGAGTGAGATCATCTGGCTCGTGTAGGCCTTGGTGGAGGCCACGCCGATCTCGGGGCCGGCGTTGATGTGCACGCCGCAGTGCGACTCCCGGCAGATGCTCGAGCCCACCGTGTTCGTGACGCCCACGATGAGAGCGTTGCGGGACTTGCAGTAACTGCACAGCATAATAGACAACGTTATGTTCAATCTTCACTAGCGTCTGCAGTAACTGCACAGCATAATAGACAACGTTGTGTTCAATCTTCACTAGTGTCTGCAGTAACTGCACAGCATAATAGACAACGTTATGTTCAATGCTCACAAGTGTCTGCAGTAACTGCACAGCATAATAGACAACGTTATGTTCAATGTTCACTAGTGTCTGCAGTAACTGCACAGCATAATAGACAACGTTATGTTCAATCTTCACTAGTGTCTGCAGTAACTGCACAGCATAATAGACAACGTTATGTTCAATCTTCACCAGTATCTGCAGTAACTGCACAACAAAGTGCGCAGCGTTATATTCAATCTCCGCTAGTATCTGAGCTGTTCAACAATCTGAGCTTTACAGTTGTTGTCCTTCAAAAACCTAACAGGCCCATAAAAAATCAAACTATTCAAGAATTGCAAGAGCGAAGTAATTTACAAATATTTTGACCACACGGGGTAGTCAACAAAGCCTGGCAGCGCATGCATCTCATAAGTTAGTGTATGAATGAAAGAAATGCTGCCTGACGGACATGATAAGGTAGGTCATAATAGTTGGTTCTGTGCCATGTGAGTCGACGCGTCAGAGCACAGATGATGTGAACAACGAAAAAATTCCCATTGATAACTTTATTTATATTTCAAATTGTTCAGGATGCCACCCCATCATGATAGTCTTAAAAGATACTTGTAACACGCTCAATAATGCCTTTATGACACGTATTCTTTGTAAAACTGCTTTAAGTTGCTCAGGAAAACAGTTCTTCCCCTCATCATTGACGAGTATTTCCTAGAGATCACAAGGGTCCTCGAGAGGACAGTTTCCCCATCAGCTAATGGGAGCAGCGGGTTCATTCACAATTCAAAGCCTTTAGGCATGAAACTAGGCGCGGTAATGATAAAGGCTTCTCCCCGTGCAATTCCATTACACCTAAAACAGTGCGCTAATCAAGAGAAGTTTGAGAGCTAGTCAGGAAGGTTTATATAGTGTGACACAAGCGTATACCTAACAGGCAATTAGTGACAATCATCTGACGTGGAGGCTAAGTAAAAATAAAAAATACTACTCTAAGCTCTCTCAACCTTAGTGATAAAAAGTAATCTTATAACTCAGATTTTAATAAAAAGAACTGATGGGAAATATCACGGGACGGAGAAAACAAAGGGAACACGCGCACTGACCGCAGCGCCATAAGAGTGTCGGAAATACTATTGAAAGATCTCACAGTATAGGAACTGACCTTCTAACTAAGGTCTCAGCTATAAGATCACCAGATCTTGGTCATAAGAACTGCTGGAAAAAATCACAGGACGGAAATAAGAGAAGTACCACGCGCACTGACCGCAGGGCCATGAGAGTGTCGGCCGTCTCGCCGGACTGGGAGATGAAGAAGCAGACGTCGTCCCTGAAGATGGGCGTGGAGCGGTCGAGGAAGTCTGACGCCAGGTCCACCATGACGGGCAGCTCCGTGAGCTCCTCCAGCAGCTGGCGCGTCGCGATGGCCGAGTGGTAGGACGTCCCGCAGGCGATCAGCAGCAGGCGGCGGCACCGGCGGATCTCGTTCAGGTAATCCTGGTGTGACGAGAGGTGAGGTGGTGCTGGTGTAACGGGAGGTCAGGTAGTCCTGGCGTAACGAGTGCTGGTGTAACGAAAGGTCAGGTAGTGCTGGTGTAATGAGAGGTCAGGTAGTCCTGGTGTGACGAGAGGTTAGGTGGTGTGGTGTAACGAGTGCTGGTGTAACGAGAGGTCAGGTGGTGCTGGTG